>CM053337.1:2650401-2668378 GCA_028583605.1 Dastarcus helophoroides | reverse complement strand
TTCTAAATTTTGGGCTTACTTCGAAATTTCGACATTTGAAAGCCATTTTTAAAATCTTAGAATTTTCGACCTTTTTTTGGGCTTTTCGTCCTAAAAATCTCGAATTTTTCTAAAAATTTTAACTAATTTTAATGCTTCTACATTATTAAAATTTCAATTGTTTTTTAAATTGTCAATTTTTTGCAAGACTCAGGATTTATTGAAAATGTCAACTTCGCCGTTTCCTCCAATTTTCGAATATTGTTAAATTTCGAATTTTTTTCCAAAATTTTGGCCTTTTTTTCGAAATTTCGACATTTTTCAAAATTTCGACATATTTCGAAAAGCTTGAAATTTTTTAACATTTCATTTTTATCTAAATATAATACCACTTCAAAAATTTTGACGTTTTGTAAATTTTAATTTTTTCAAATACCAACATTTTTGTCTTTTTTTAAAATGTCTACCTTTTTCATATTTTTAAGTGTGAATTTTTTCCGACAATTAGTAGGGCTTAAACTATGACTTTTCGAGTGTATTTAAATCTCGAAATTTTTTCTTCATACCCTTTTTCAACATTTTTGATTATTTATTAAAATTTCTACATTTTTAAAAAATTGAAAATTTTTAAAAATGTGTTAAAAGTCTGAATTTCTTCAAGTATTTCGAAATTTTCAAAATTTTGAAATTTTTCTGAATTGTTTTGAAAATCTCGACTTTCTACAATATTTCGGTTTTTTTTAATTGCAGCAAGCTTAAAAATGACGACTTTTTTTTGAAGATTTCGATTATTTTTTAAATTTAGGGATTTTTGAAAATTGGTTTCTTTTGAAACTTTCATTTATTTTTCAAAATTCCAAATTGTTCCTTTAAACCTTCGTTTATTCAAAATTTTTGTTTTTTCAAAACTTGATTTTTTTTTAATCCCGATCGTTTAAAATTTTAATTCGTTAAACATTTTGATATTTTTCAAAATTGTTTTTTTTTGTTTTGAAAATTTCAATTCTTTCAGATCGAAATTTTTTTTTAAACTTCTCTTTATTTTCGAAATACAAATTTTTTTCAAAATTTTCGAGTTTTGTATTCTTCAGAATTTCGAATTGTTGTACCTGTTTCAGAAAGTTCGGTTTTTTTCAAGGTTGATTTTTTTTCAAAATATCGACTCTTGGTTTTTTAATTTTCAATTTTTCTGAAAATGTTAATTCTTTTGAAAGATTTAAATTTCTTCTAAATTTCAATATTATTTTAAAATTGAGACTTTTTCAAGAAAAACCTTTTTTGATAATTTTTTTTTTCTTTGAAAAGATTGCCTCCTCAAAAGATGTTTAATTCAACTATTTCAAAATTTATACTTCTTTCGAAATTTCGACATTTTATAAGCCATTTTTAAAATCTTGGAATTTTCGACCTTTTTTTGAGCTTTTCGGCTTTGAAATTTCGGATTTTTCTAAATATTAATTTTTTTTTAGCAATTCTTATATTTCTACATTTTAATAATGTTAATTGTTTTTTAAATTGTCAATTTTTGCAAGACTTAGGGATTATTCAAAATGTCAACTTCGCCGTTTCTTTCAATTTTCGATTTTTGTTAAATCTCAAATTTTTTTTCCAAAATTTTGTCCTATTTTCGCAATTTCTACATTTTTTAAAAATCTGGAGTTTGTTCGACAATTCATTTTTTTGTGGATTTAATACCACTTCAAAAATGTTGACGTTTTCCGTTTTTAAAATGTCCACCTTTTTCATATTTTTAAAAGTGTAAATTTATCCGACAATCAGTAGGAATTCAAATATGACATTTTTTTTAAATTTCGACTTTCTTCAAAGCTCCATATTTTTTCAACATATCCTTTTTCAACATTTTTGATTATTCCTCAAAATTTCTACCTTTTTAAAAATTTGAAATTTTTTTAAAATGTGTTGAAAGTCTGAATTTCTTACAAGTATTTCGATATTCTCAGAATCTTGAAATTTTTTCCAATTGTTTTAAGAATTTCGACTTTGTTCAATATTTCAGTTTTTTTTTTAATTGCTGAGATTTAAACATTTCTTTAAAATTTGCTTTTTTGTAATTTTCAACATTTTTCAAAAATTCAATTTTTCAAAAAAATCGTTTTTATATCAAAATCTTCGACTTTCCCAAAATTTTTTTTTCTTTGAAAATTTCGACTTTAAAATTTTGATTTTCTAAAAATTTTGACATTTTTCGAAATCGGGATATTTTTTGATAAATCTAATTTTTTCAAATTTCAAATTTTTAACCAAAAATTTCAAAAATAGGTGAATATTTGAAAGAATTTTGTGATTTAAAAAAATCTGAATTTTCAAAAAAAGTTAAAATTTGGAAATAGTCAGAATTTTCAAAAAAAAAACGACAATTTGAAAAAACGCCGAAATTTTCAAAAAAATTGAAGGTTTTTATCAAAGAGAAAAATATTCAGTAATATTACAAATTTTGGAATTTTAAAAAATAAAAAAAAGAGGAAGAAATTCGACTTTCTTCAATATTTTAGTTTTTTTTTAATTGCTGCAGATTTGGTGGAAATGTTTTTTCAAATTTCACTTTATTTTCGAAAGCCTAATTTTTTCAAAATTTTCGAATTTTGTTTTTTTCAGAATTTTGAGTTTTTTAAAAGAGTTGCACCTGTTTCAGAAAGTTAGATTTTTTAAAAGTTGATTTTTTTTCCAAAATATCGACTTTTGGTTTTTTAATTTTCAATTATTCTGAAAATGTTAATTCTTTTGGAAGATTTAAAGGCCTTGGTTTTCTTCAAAAATTAAAATACAGAACTTGTCCCCTTAAACCAAGAAAGATTAAAAAACACAACACAGGTTGCTCTAACGCGTTTCGACAGCCAAGCTGTCATCTTTAGAGAGAAACTGAAAATGGCAGCATGGCTGTCGAAACGCGTTAGAGCAACCTTTGTTATGGTTTTTAATCTTTCTTGGTTTCAGGGGACAAGTTCTGTATTTCAATTGCTGCAACTTTAAAAATGTCGACTTTCCTTGAAGATTTCAATTATTTTTCAAATTTAACGATTTTTCAAAATTGGTTTCTTTTGAACCTTTCACTATTTTTCAAAATTTCGGCTTTTTTAAAATTCCGAATTGTGTCTTCAAACCTTCGTTTTTTTTTTTTCAAAATATCTGTTATTTCAAAATTTGATTTTTTTTAATTCCGACTGTTTAAAATTTTAATTTGTTAAACATTTTGATATTTTTCAAAATTGTGTTTTCCTTTTTGTTTTGAAAATTTCAATTCTTTCAGATCCGAATTTTTTTTAAAAATTTCACTTTATTTTCAAAAGACTAATTTTTTCAAAATTTTCGAATTTTGTATTTTTCAGAATTTCAAATTTTTCAAAAAAGTTGCACCTTTTTCAAGAAGCTCGGTTTTTAAAAGTTGATTTTTTTCTCAAAATATCGACTTTTGGTTTTTTTTGTTTTCAATTTTTCTGAAATGAAAGATTTAAGTTTCTCCTAAATTTCAATTTTATTTCAAAATTTAGACTCCGTTTCAAAAAAAAACTTTTTGTGACAATTTTTTCTTCTTTAAAAATTTTGTCTCCTCAAAAAATTTTCAATTCGACCTTTTAAAAATTTATACTTCTTTCGAAATTTCGACATTTTTAGACTTTTTTTAAAATTTTGGAATTTTCAAATATTTTTGAATTTTTCGGCTTGAAAATTTTGAAATTATATAAAATTTTCATATATTTTTGTTGTTGAAGATTTCGGTTATCTTTATATTTTATCTTTTTGAAACATTTCGTTTTTTCAAATTTTGGAAGTTATTTAAAATGTCAATTGTTTTCGAATTATTTTACAAAATTTTGCAGATTTTTCAAATTTTAGCTTTTTTTTAAATCTCGGGTTTTCCCCAAAATGTTGATCTTTTTCCAAAAGTCGACTTTTTTTTAAATCTTGATTTTCGATTTTTTCAAAATTTTGAATTTCTTAAAAATTTTAATGTTTTTTAAATTTTCTTATTTTTTAAACTAGTACTACTTTAAAAATGTGAACTTTTTTGGAAATTTTGATTATTTTTTAAATTTAAACATTTCTTTAATATTCGCTTTTTTGTAATTTTCAACATTTTTCAAAAATTCGATTTTTCAAAAAAATCGTTTTTATATCAAAATCTTCGACTTTCCCAAAATTTTTTTTCTTTGAAAATTTCGACTTTAAAATTTTGATTTGCTAAAAATTTTGACATTTTTCGAAATCGGGATATTTTTTGAAAAATCTAATTTTATCAAATTTCAAATTTTTTGAAATCCTCGATTTTTTCGTCGACTGCTTTTAAACATTTCAAGTATTTTAATAATTTCGAGGCATATTTTGAAATGTTTGTATTTTTTTAATTTCGACTTATTTTTCAAAATTTGGATTTTTCTTTAACCTTTTTAAAATGTTCCACCATTGTCTTTAACTAGTTCTTTATGTTAAGATTTCTTTGAATATTTAGGCTTTTTTTACAAATTTTGACTTTTTTGAACATTTTGGCAGTTTTCCAAAATCTTCACTTGTATTTCTTTGAAAATGTCGATTTTTTAAAAGCTGAATTTTTTAAAATTTTTGATTTTTTTCAAATCCTACCTTTTCTTCGGCTGCTGTTCTTCACTTTTTTCCAATTTTCACTTTTTTTAAAGTTTTATTTTGTTCAAAATTTTGACTTTTTTGGAAATTAAAAAATCTCGACATTTTTAAAATCTTTTGGTCATTTTCGTTGACTATTTTTTTAAAATTCGCCAAGTTTTTAAGTTTTTTGACAAATATCGATTTTTGACAAATTGTCGATAATTTTTAATAATTTCGACTTTTTGAACACATTTTTGAAAAGTGCAACATTTTTTTCAAAATTTCCGCTTTTTGAAAAATGTTACGTTTCTTGAAAATGTCAAGTTTTTTTAAACGTTTTTGAAATTTCCTACTATTTTCTTCGACTAGTTTTTTTTTTAGGTGTTTTCGAAATTGTCAGCGGTTTTTTAGAAATTTTATTTTTTTTTAATTTTGGCGATTTTTCAAACCTTCAACTTTTTGAAATTTCTTATTTCTTTGAAAATATGGAGTTTTTAAAAGTTGCCCTTTTTTCAAAATTTCGCCTTTTTTGAAATTTTTTATTTTTATTTCAAATCTTACTATTTTAAAATTCTGCTCGTCATTTCTTTCCCATTTTCAATTTTTCTGAAAATTTCGATTTTCTGCAACATTCCTATTTTTTCTGTAAATTTAGAAATCTCGACATTTTTTCAAATTCATGATTGTTTTCGTTGATTTTTTAGAATTCGATATTTAGTAAATTTTCAATTTTTTTAATATTTCGATCGTTAACAAATTGTAGAAATTTTTTCATAATTTCGACTTTTTGAACATCTTGACTTTTTTAAAAATTGCAATTTTTTTCAACAAAAATGTCGAGTATTTGTAAAATCTAGACTTTTTCATAATTTTGAGTCCTTAAATTTTCGACTTTTATCAAAGCTCCACCTTCTTCTGATTAAAAAAAATTAAATGCTTTTAAAGATTTGGATATTTTTCAAAATTTTTAATTTTTGGCAAATTTTTAACTTTTAAAATATTTGGATTTTTTGTATGTTTTAAGTAAGTGGAAACATATAAATGCTATTATGTGTTACAGAAAAATTGGTTATGCAAAGGCCAAGTGCGTCTTCGAAGGAGTGCGAGTGCAACCTGCTACAGTGACCGACTTTAGAGACCTGACAAGGTTGCTAGAGAAGGAAAAAGTTCAATATCACTCATTTGCTCTTCCGGAGGAAAGGAGCGTCAAGGCAGTGGTACGAGGAATTCCAAGGGACATTTCCGAGGAAGATTTCAAGGCCGCTCTTGAAGAAGATGGGTTCAGACCCATCAATGTCAAAAGGATGAGGAATTCATTCACAAAGAAGCTTCACAATATGATGTTTGTGGAGCTTCAGCACGGTGAAGAGGAGATCTTCAAACTTGAGAAGTTGATGGGTCTGGACACTCAAGTGGAAGTTCCAAGACCGAGCAAACAAGTAAGGCAATGCCACAGGTGCCAGAGGTTTAACCATGGACAGAGGAATTGCCATGCTGAAGCAGTTTGCGTTAAGTGTGCTGGAAAGCACCTTAGCAAAGACTGCAAGCGTCCCAAGGACAAGCCAACTGCGAGGGAGAACATGTAGCCTGCTACAGAGGTTGCCCCGCTTTCCCACCACCGAGAAAGCAACAGTCGACACCAAAGAAAGCTCAGAAACAACCCAAGGGTAAAACGTCAAATTCAAAGGAAAAGCCTACGACAGCCAAGACGACAACTGCAACTAGGAAGATTTCGCCGAAACCAGAAGCTCCCAGTGCTAAGATAAGTGGAAACACAAAATCTTACGCTTCAGTTCTTGCAGAGAACTCCAAAAAAGCCAAAACCCAGAAAAATTTTTTGGAGGAAACTAATCAAGTTGTACTGGACTTGGTGAGAGCAGTCTCCGAAGCTGGAAACAGCCAAGAAGCCATTGTCTCCATAATGATGATGCTTCCAAAGATTCTCAGCCTAAAACGTTAATGGAGAGACGCCAAGAAAGGAGAGTAAACGAAGGAAACCCTGCTCGTCGACAGCATCTCAAGGCAGTTTTCTGGAACTGCAACGAACTCCAAGGCAACAGGAACGAACTCGAAGTTTTCGCAAAGGAAAACGACTTGGACGTACTGATGCTGAGCGAAACCAGGATGACGTTCAGATCTAAGGATCCAAAAATCCGAGGATATGTTCTTCACCGCAGAGACAGACCAACTGGCCCAGGAGGAGGCACAGCTATTTACGTAAGTAGAAAGCTAACGCATTTTGCTGCAGGCACCCCGGAGTTGGAAAAGCTGGAAGGAATTGGAGTAACAATTCAAATGGCGCAGGGACCTCTGACGCTGGTGTCTTGTTACTCCATAACCAACGCCCTCACAGAGACAGATTTGGCACGCATCTTCGAAATAAACAATAACAATGTTATTGTAGCCGGAGACCTTAATGCCAAAAACGTCGATTGGGGCAGCAGAGTCAACAACAAAAACGGGAGGACACTTCAAAGGTTCACAGCACAGAACGGAATCGATGTAATGGCTCCAGAAGAACCAACCCATCATCATCACGCCACAGGAATACCAGATGTCCTGGACGTTGCACTGATAAAGGATGTTCGATACACTGTTGAGTTAACATCAGTTAGTGAGCTCAGCTCAGACCACAACCCAGTGTTGATGACCATCGGAGATGATCGTGGACCCAAGCCTCCAGAAACCTGCAAGAAAACAAACTGGACACAGTTCAGGGAGTATCTGGCAGCAAACCTGGAAGAGCCTGGAGAGATCAATACAAACGATGACATCAACACAGCGGTGGAAAGACTGGAAATCACCATAACAGATTCAATTCTGGCTGCGACCAAAACTTTCCGGCGTATAGAAGGAAGGGAACCACTGCCAAATCACTTGGTGGAGCTGATTAGAAGGAAAAATCGTGCCAGGAAGAGAGCAAGACGGACCAATCTGCAAGCAGATAAGGCGGAAGTCAACAGACTCATCCACGAGCTCAGGTATGAACTCAGAGAGCACAAAATTTCTAAGTTTCAGGAACACCTAAGAAGTTGCAACCTCGAAACTTCATCAGATCTCTGGCGCACAGCCAAAGCTCTAAGAGGAGTTAGGAAACCTTTCCCTCCGATACACGGACCTCAAGGAATGGCTTACTCAGATCAGGAAAAGGCCGCCGCAGCTTTTGCTGAGACCTTTGAACGACACTGTCAGGCCACACTCGAAGAAGTGGACTTAGATTTCGTAGATGAGGTTGAAGAAGAGGTTCAAATTCTTCAAGAGGAAGTGCCAGAAGGAGACGACGTCATCCAGCCAACTAATGAGGAGGAAATCCAAAGCTTTCTGCGCAAGCTAAATGTCAAAAGGTCTCCAGGTCCAGACGGAATTCCAAACCAAGCTTTGAAGTCTCTTCCGGACCAAGCTGTCAAATACTTTGGAGCAATAGTCAATTCCATGTTTAAATTCCGGTATTTTCCAACCAGATGGAAGACTGCAAACGTTATCTTCATTCCTAAGCCAGGTAAGGATGGGAAATTCTCCCAAAATTCCAGGCCAATCAGCCTCTTATCCAACCTGGGTAAGGTGGCGGAAAGGATTTTGAGGAAGCGTCTGCAGGATATCATCAGCGATCGCGACATCATTCCTAAGGAACAATTTACCTCAGACCAACTGCTGAGAGTGGTTGAAACAATCACTCAACGCATGAACTGGAACCAGGTAGTTGGAGCTATTTTCTTCGATATCTCCAAGGCATTTGACACAGCTTGGCATCAAGGATTAGTCTTTAAGATGCACCAGTTTGGAATACCTCTAACAATGGTTCAAATGGTAAGCTCGTTCCTGGACCAGCGCTCTTTTAGAGCAAAGGTGGGACAGGAACTATCAAACCAGTTTAGGTTACAGTATGGAGTGCCTCAAGGTTCTGCCTTGTCACTTGTGCTGTATTCTCTGTTCACAGCAGACATTCCGAGAACCAATCCAACAACCGACAACACCTTATTGGCAACTTACGCAGATGACACAGCTTTAGTACTCTTTCAGTCCAGAGGTGGTCACCAGACGACTTCAGGAGGCAACAGACAGTCTACTAGATTACTTTGGCCAATGGAGAATCCAAGTCAACGCAGACAAGACCCAAGCAGTCTTTTTCACTCGAAAAAGACTCCAACCATATGGACATGTAAATGTTCATGGGCAAAACGTTGACTGGAGATTTCAGGCAAAGTATCTAGGTGTCATTCTAGACAAAAGACTAACATTCCAGACACACATCGATTATGCAGTGTCTAGAGCCAAAATGCTGAAGGGACTGCTGCAAGCGATGATTGGTAGAAACAGTAACCTGTCCATTGGACTTAAAGTGTTACTATACAAATCAATTATTAGACCAGCGATGACCTACGCATCTGTAGCTTGGTTACAAGCAACGGATATTCAGATGAAGAAACTCCAGGTGTTCCAGAACGTCTTTCTAAGACAAGCCATGGACGCTCCATGGTTTGCGAGAAACAATCAGCTCCATAGAGAAGCTGAACTACCTTTGGTAAGAGATTTTCTTAGGGAAATTAATTCCAGGGCGATGGTGAGAGCGGAAACGCATCCCAACGAACTAGTTCGACAGGCAGTGGATTACGATCCAGACATCCCAACCAGGATTAGGAGACCAAGGATGGTCCTCTAGGCTGAGACTTTCATCGTTAAAATTTTCTGTTTTGTTTGTTCTTATGTTTCAGGCAAAACAGCTTACAACAGTGCTCCAGCACTATTGTACTGTTCCGACGGAGGGATTGGGGGCCAAGGGCCCGGCCCGAAGAAGTAGGGGTTTTTAGTCGGTACCCGTAGTTTGAGCGGAAGTCCGACACTATCTGGGTTATCTTCCCAGATGTGCGTAAAGCATTTTCCCTTACTTTAACAAAAAAAAAATATGTTTAAAATTTTCCTATTTTTTCAAAATTTTGGGTTTTTTAAAGATTTCAATTTTGTTGTTGAAAATTTCGGTTTTTTAAATCTCTATATTTTTTGAAATTGTTGACTATATGGGTCGACTATATTTCCAAATGTCTTGAATATTTTTGTAAATTGTGACTACTTTTTTCAAAATATTTCCATTTTACACGTTCAAATTATATTTTTTTAATGTAAAATTATAAATTAACAATTTTTACATTTTCGAAAAGATATTGATTCTATTTTGAAAACTTTTTTAAATTTTAATTTTATTTTTCGAAATTTTAGGTTTTAGCTCCGTTTTAATACCAGACTTATTTCGAGAGTTTTTTCCAAGGTTGATCATTTTTTTTCTGTAAATTTCGACTTTTTTCTCGTTTTGAATTTTATCTTCAAGTTTTGATGTTTTATCACTTTTTTTTATGCAAGAAGAATGCATTCTTCTTGCATACGACATTGTTGGCGATGGCCATAGTTTCTCTATGGACCAATAGGTGGTAGTACTAAAGAGTCACTCGCTTGACGCCTGTGAATGTTTTAGTACTTACTTGTCGAAACATTTATTAGAATTCGAGTTGACGAGATCTAACAAGATCGAAACTGTGCATTATAGACTTTTTTTTACTTTAATCCTAAATTTAAATAATTTTTATTGAAATATCGTTAACACCTTTGTTGCAAATTTGAAGATTTCTTCAAAAATGCTAAAATATAATTTCAAATTTTTGATTTTTTTTACAAGAAGTTTGATTAATTTTTATCGGTTTCTGGATGGGTTCTTGGAAATTACAATTTTAATCTTGTAATTTCGATTGTTTTCCCAAAATTTGCTAAATCATGTAGAAAATTAATGTACAATATGTAAAAGCTTTTAAAAATTTAAAAATGGAATCGGTCTGAATTTGACACAAAAGCTGAATAGTTTCTGGAGCTGCACCCCTACTTATTTCAGCTAAGAGCCTCCACTGCTGGAACTGTATTAATTTTTGGAACTACTGTGGTTACGAAATTTTTTATCAGGAACATAATTTGTTGCATTTAAAGGGCCCATTATGTCGCAGCTTTTAAACTTTCCCAACGTTATATAACAAGTTAGACGATCTAATATCCACTACATTGTATACTTCAAAATATAAAGCTGCCTGAAATTAAACATATTCCCAGTAAGAACGATGGAGAAAATCCAATTTCATTGCGGCACATCCGCTTTAAAATTCAAGGGAATAGCACACTGCGATCGGAGAGTGCGCCGTCTTTCTCGCTCGCACACCCTTCACCATTGCCCCGTTTCATCTTAGTGGTTTATTTGTGCCGCAAAAAGTTGATGTTTGGAAAATGAAAAATAAACTAAAAACGGAGCCCCTCGGCTGTGTGTACGAATGGTAAAAAGTACAAAAAATGACGCAGCTAAGAAAGCAATGACCAACGGAACTTGGTTATACGTTATACGAGTTACTAGGATTTTTTTTGTATTCACAGAGAAAGTACTTATGTTTATTTATAAGTTAGAATGAAGGTTGACGAAGAAAATAGATAATGTAGGTGTTTTTACCTTGAATATAAGGAAATTCATGACTAGAAGTGACTGAATTATGAATAACAGTTATGGATTACAATTTACGGAACTTCACTCGGAGGCTACTATGAGGACATTTAAAAAAAAAGTCGCTAGAACACGGATGAAGTTAGTTTATTCGATTTGGGGGAGCCAAAGCCTCCCTTCTGATTTACGGTTATTATTTTTTGTTGTGTTAACTATTTTTTAATGCAAGATTCACTGACGGAATGGCTCGAAATTTCAACTTTTTTCTCGAAAATTAAACTTCTTTCTCGAAATTTTGCCTTTAATCTCGAAATTCTGACTTTTTGTTAAAAATTCCGGGATTGAAGTCAAAATGTCGACTTTAATATCGAAATTTCGACTACTGGTAAAAACCCGAAATTTCGACGTTTGTTTTCAAATTTCGAGAAAAAAGTGGAAATATCTACTTTAATCTTAGAACTTCGAGAAAAAAAATCAATATTTCGAGATTAAAGTCAAAATTTGGAGAAAAAAACTTGAAATTTTGAAATTTCATCTTTAAACTCGAAGTTTTTAAACCATTTTTTAAAAAATTAATGGCTTTTTTGTGTCTAATTTGTTTAATTATTTGTTATGAAATGATTATTTTCCTTCCGAAGATAAACTTATATATATATTTTTTTCATTCCTTTTTCTCCAAATATTAAGTTAAAATCCAAAATTTACGTTTTTTCAACCGAAAAACAGGTTTGAAAATTAACATTTTCAAAAAAAAGTAGACATTTCAAGACTGTAGCCCAACATTGGAGAAAAAAATTCAGCATTAAAAAGTTAGATTAAAAATGTTCAATTTAACCTCAAATATTTACAAAACATGATGGAATTTTTGATAAAAATTAAAACTCCGGATTTGAAGTAAAAATTTTGAAAAGTGTTGAAATTTGCATAAAAAATTAAAATTTTCAAAAAAATTCAGAATTTTGAAAAAAGACGACATTTTGATAATTTTTTTAAAGCTGCAAAATTTTGAAAAATGCCAAACTTTAAAAAAATTGGAAAAGGACGAGGATTTGAAAAAATGTTAAATTTTGACAGTTTTGTCAAAAGAATTGAAATTTTTTTAAAAAACAAGTTTTTCAAAAACTGCAAATTTTCGAAAAAGTCGAAATTTTAACAGACAAATTTTGAATTAAAATTTTAATAGTCTGAAGTTAGAAGAATATCGGTATTTTCATAAAAAGTATAAATTTTCAATAAAAAGTTCTAAACAATTCGATATTCTAAAAGTTTTTTTTAAAAGGCGAAATTTTAAAATTAAAGTATTTCCAAAAAAAAGACGAAAATTTGTTGATTAAAAATAGCAGTTATTGAACGCACCCTACTACCAACTGTCAAGATTATTGGGGAAGAAGAGTAGTGGGATGTAACCGTCATCTGCCTAATTTAACCATAGAGTGTGCTTATTATAGTGACTTATTCTCGAAATTTCGAGAGAAAATTCGATATCAAAGTCGAAAATTCAAGATTAAAGTCGAAATTTCGACATTAATCTCGGAATTTTACGAAAAAATAAAAATTTCAAGAAAAAAGCCGAATTCTCGAACAAAAAGTAGAAATTTTGAGTATAAAGACGAAATTTCGAGTTTAAAGCAGAAGTATTGAATTTAAATTCGAAATTTCGAAATTAAAGTCGACATTTCGAGAAAACAAGTCGAAATTTAAAAAAAAATCGAAATTTCGAGAAAAAAGACGAACTCTCTAAAGATATTTTTTTTAAATCAATGTCCTTCTTACGGTTTTGTAAAATGTCGACTTTGAACTCGAAATTTCGACTTTTTTTCTCGAAAATTCTACTTTAACTTTGAAATTTCAAGAAAAAAGTCGAAATTTTGGGAACAAAAAATTGAATTTACTGAACGTACCCTACTGCTTAATGTCAACATTAAATTGTAAAAGAGTTGGATAGAATATAGTCTTATATTCTAAGGGTTGGTGGGGCTTAACTGTCATTTACCTAACTTAACCGTAGAATAAGAAATTTCGACTTATCTTGAAATTTCGTGAAAAAAAAGTTCATACATAAATAAATATGTATCGTATTTTTCTAATTAGGAATAAATAATTAAAATATAAATATTAGTCTTTAAAATCCAAGAAAAAACTTTCAAAATTAAACTACGGCAATTCATCATTATTATTCAATTATTCTTTTATTAGAAATGTTTAAAAATTTCACCAGCCATCGGAAATCGATCTTTCAGCACCCAATTTTATCGGGAATCGATACTTTAGCTCACGATTCGAATCGATCCAAAAATCCATTATTTTTAAAAGGAATCGACATTCCTACCGTCTAGGCAAATGCTCCTTCGAAGTATTTTTGATGACTAAAAGTTATGTGTGCACTCGGGTTCGCCCCGTTGTAGTTTCGCGTGCCTAGGCACGTGCCTAGTTTGTATTATAGATAATTCACTTCTGCTTCCAGTACAATTTTTTTATTACGCGGCACTTCCTGAAAATTGTCATAAAACCGTCAAAACCAGAATATTTAAAAAGGAAAGAAACATACTCAGAAAATGTTAGGCTTTTCAAAACAAAACTAAATTGTTTTTACGTAAAGACTTAAGTTATTTTTGCAAAACATTCAAAGTGTCTATATAATAATTGATTGTACCTGTGACAGGTTTGACGTGATTGTTTAAAAGCTTATACTTGTAAAAATTTTATAAAAAATACCCAAGGCTTCGAACCGCTATTTTTTTCGTTCCGGTTTTCGGTTTTTTTCGGTTTTCAGTTCAGTTCCGGTTCGAAACCCTGAAAATATCTACCATAAAATGTGGAATTTTTCTGGCTCACCGTTAGAATATTATGAATTTCTAACATATAGCGCCAGCTATACGAGAGAAGCACAACCTACATAAATAGAATTATAGATAACTGTGTTTTACAATTTATTCTCATTTTTCAGTTTATATTTTCTTTAATTATACATAATACACTTACTTTGAAAAACTCAAATGTTAAATATAGTTTAACTAAAGATCTGTTATTCGATAACCAACATTCAACACATTGTGAACGCGGTATCGATAACTCACATTGTATCTTTCACTTTGCTACATGCTTCAGAGATGGCGCTAAGTTGCAAAAGTGCCAGATGTGCCAAAGGATTTTTGAATCTTCAACACATGCAAGTAGAATGCAACCTAGACTACAAATTCATGCAGCCCTCCAGGCGTGTATAGTGAATCATAGATAGCTGAACTACCAACAGTTTAAACAATGCCACCTAGCGAAGCGGTTGCTCTCTAGGGACAATTTCCCAGAAGACAAGGATTCTAATGCACAGACCAATAGGTGTGAACATTTATTAGATTCGAAGTTTGGAAACCAAAGACCGGTTTCGATCTTGTTAGATCTCGTCAGTTTGGTATATCCAACTCGAATGCTAACAACTTGTCAAAATAAAGAGAGATAGTAATAAACTGCCCTTTTAAGTGAGAATAAATTGTATTTGTCGGAAGAAATTCTGTTCGGTAACGAATTCCAGCGTTTAGAGGTTAAATGGAAAAAAGAATTTCCTTAGACAGAAATCGAATTTTTTCCTGAATCTGTAATTTTAAATTGTAAATTTTAAGTTTTTGTACAAATTTAAGATTCAAGTGAAATATTGAATTTGAACGTAGAAACTCCGAAAAAAATCAGAATATTCCAGTTTGAGATTTAATTTTTGAGATTAAACTCGCAAATTTGGGCATAAACTCGAATATGTTAAGAATTTTTCATTACATAAATCACAAACGAAATGTTGATTTTTAAAAAAAATTCTAATCTGTAAGTTTTGAAAATATCGACTTAACACTCGAAATGTAAAATTTTTTCTGGTTATTTTCATTTCAAAATTTCGGCTATTTCTCAATGTTTCAATGTCAATTCATTTTGTTGAAATAACTTTAAATTCTTTCTTGTTTGGAAGCCGAAGATTTCAAAATATATTTTCATTATTAATTTTTGCCATTTCCTGAATTTTAGTTTTTTTCTCGAACCTATAAAACAAAATATGTAGGTACGAAGTTAAATTTAGAATTTCTTTTTCTAGACGATGATTTTTTTTCAAAAATTTATATTTTTTTAAATCCAAATTTAAACTCAAAATTTAAAGTTTAGCCTGAGACCGAATTTTGGAATGAAACTGCTGCCGAAAACTTGTTTTTCAGCCGAAACTTGCCGAAAACTTTAAAATCGATTAAAAACAATTTTAAAATTTCAAATTTAATAACCAGATATTTCGGAAAAATCCAAACTCTTTAGTTTAGACTCCTATTTTAGAGATAAGGAAAACGAGAGAAAAACAGAAGAGAGAAATGGGAGAGAAGGGTGAGTGAGGGGGGAGAGAAGAAATAACACAGAGAAAAGAGAAGAAGGGAGAAGAGAAGCAAAGAAGAGAGAAGAAGGGAGAAGAGAAGCAAAGAAGAGAGAAGAAGAGGAGAGAGAAGAAAGAAGAGAGAAGATAGAAGAGAGAAAGAGCAGAGAGAAGATAGAAGAGAGAAAGAGCAGAGAGAAGAAAGAAGAGAAAAGGGAGAAAAGAGAAAAGAGAAAAAAGAAGAGAGGAGAGAGGAGAGAGGAGAGAGGAGAGAGGAGAGAGGAGAGAGGAGAGAGGAGAGAGGAGAGAGGAGAGAGGAGAGAGGAGAGAGGAGAGAGGAGAGAGGAGAGAGGAGAGAGGAGAGAGGAGAAAGGAGAGAGGAGATTAGAGTGGAGAAGAGAGAAGAGAGAAGAGAGAAGAGAGAAAAGAGCAGAGAGAAGAGAGAAGAGAGAAGAGAAAAGAAAAAAGAGAAAAGAGAAAAGAGAGAAGAGAGAAGAGAGAAGAGAGAAGAGAGAAGAGAGAAGAGAGAAGAGAGAAGAGAGAAGAGAGAAGAGAGAAGAGAGAAGAGAGAAGAGAGAAGAGAGAAGAGAGAAGAGAGAAAAGAGAGAAAACAGAAGAGAGAAGAGAGAAGAAATAAAAGAGAAGAGAGAAGATAGAAGAGAGAGGAGAAGAGAGAAGATAGAAGAGAGAGGAGAAGAGAGAAGAGGGAAGAGAGAAGAGAGAAGAGAGAAGAGAGAAGAGAGAAGAGAGAAGAGAGAAGAGAGAAGAGAGAAGAGGGAAAAGAAAAGAAAGAAGAAAGAAGCGAGAAGGGTGAAGGGAGAAGAAGGAAGGAAGGAGAAAGAATGGAGAGGGGGAAGGGGTTAGGAAGAAAAGAGAAGGAAGAAGACATGCGGGAGATAAGAGAAAAAAGAAGAGAGAAAAAGAAAAGAGAAGAGATTAAACAAAAAAGAGAAGAGAGGAGAGAGAATGGAGAAGAGAGAAGAGATTAAAGGAAAAAGAGAAGAGAGGAGAGAGAATAGAGAAGAAAAAAGAGAGAAAAGAGAGGAGATAAGAGAGAAGTAAAAAGAGAAAAGGCGAAAGAGGAAAGAGCAAAAAGGAAAAAAGAAGAGAGAAGAGGAAAGAATAAATGACAAAGAGGAAAGAAAAAGAGAGGAGAGACTAGAGAAAAGAGAGAAATGAACAGAGAGGAGAGAGAAGAGAGAAGAGAGAAGAGAAAAGAAAAAAGAGAAAAGAGAAAAGAGAAAAGAGAAAAGAGAAAAGAGAGAAGAGAGAAGAAAGCAGAGAGAAGAGAGAAGAGAGAAGAGGGAAGAGAGAAGAGAGAAGAGAGAAGAGAGAGGAGGGAAGAGAAAAGAGAGAAAACAGAAGAGAGAAGAGAGAAGAAATAAAAGAGAAGAGAGAAGATAGAAGAGAGAGGAGAAGAGAGAAGATAGAAGAGAGAGGAGAAGAGAGAAGAGGGAAAAGAAAAGAAAGAAGAAAGAAGCGAGAAGGGTGAAGGGAGAAGGAGGAAGGAAGGAGAAAGAAGGGGGAGGGGGAAGGGGTTAGGGAGAAAAGAGAAGGAAGAAGACATGCGGGAGATAAGAGAAAAGAGAAGAGAGAAAAAGAAGAGAGAAGAGATTAAACAAAAAAGAGAAGAGAGGAGAGAGAATGGAGAAGAGAGAAAATATTAAAGGAAAAAGAGAAGAGAGGAGAGAGAATAGAGAAGAAAAAAGAGAGAAAAGAGAGGAGATAAGAGAGAAGTAAAAAGAGAAAAGGGGGAAAGAGGAAAGAGCAAAAAGGAAAAAAGAAGAGAGAAGAGAGAAGAGAGAAGAGAGAAGAGAGAAGAGAGAAGAGAGAAGAGAGAAGAGAGAAGAGAGAAGAGAAGAGA
This sequence comes from Dastarcus helophoroides, assembly GCA_028583605.1. Lineage (NCBI taxonomy): Eukaryota > Metazoa > Arthropoda > Insecta > Coleoptera > Bothrideridae > Dastarcus > Dastarcus helophoroides. Next base: position 2,651,143 of record CM053337.1, on the reverse strand, counting down.
GAAGAGAGAAGAAGAGAGAAGAGAGAAGAGAGAAGAGAGAAGAGAGAATAAAGAATAAAGAAAAAAAAAGTGTGAAGGGAGAAGGAAGAAGGAAGAAGGCGGAGGGGGAAGGAGTTGGGAAGAAGGGAGAAGGAAGAAGACATGCGGGAGAAGAGAGAAAAAGAAGATAAAAGAGATTAAAGAAAAAAGAGAAGAGAGGAGAGAGGAGAGAGAATGGAGAAGAGAGAAGATATTAAAGAAAAAACAGTAGAGAGAAAGAGGAGAGAGAAGAAAGAAGAGAGAAGATAGAAGAGAGAAAGAGGAGAGAGAAGAAAGAAGAGCTTCTCTCTTCTTCTCGGGAACCGAGAAAGAGGAAAGAGAAGAAAGAAGAGAGAAGAGAAAAAAGAGAAAAGAGAAGAGAGGAGAGAGGAGAGAGGAGAGAGGAGAGAGGAGAGAGGAGAGAGGAGAGAGGAGAGAGGAGAGAGGAGAGAGGAGAGAGGAGAGAGGAGAGAGGAGAGAGGAGAGAGGAGAGAGGAGAGAGGAGAGAGGAGAGAGGAGAGAGGAGAGAGGAGAAAGGAGAGAGGAGATTAGAGTGGAGAAGAGAGAAGAGAGAAGAGAGAAGAGAGAAGAGAAAAGAGAAAAGAGAAAAGAGAAAAGAGAAAAGAGAAAAGGGAAAAGAGAAAAGAGAAAAGAGAAAAAGAGAGAAGAGAGAAGAGAGAAGAGAAGAGAGAAGAGAGAAGAGAGAAGAGAGAAGAGAGAAGAG
>CM053337.1:2450401-2647901 GCA_028583605.1 Dastarcus helophoroides | reverse complement strand
ACAAGATACAAGATACAAGGAACAAAATGCAAAATACTGTATATTCTAGTAAATATTAGAGAATATTAAAATGTATTTCATTATCAGTAAATATTGGATCGGTTTTCATACAATAGAAGCATCCAAACTAGAACTATAAAAAAGTAGGTCAGTTTGACAGTATTTTTTTCAAATATTTCCAATAATCTGAATTGTTTACCAGTGCGGGTTCAAACTACACTACATATTTCCTAGTTTAGAGTTTTAACTTTTGTCGGTAGTCTCCAAGGCTGCCTATTTTTTTTAAAATTTTCTGATTGAAATCGAATCTTCAAAATTAAAGTCGAAATATTAAGCAAAAAACTATAATTTTCAAGTTAAATCCTAACTTTTGGGTAAACATTCGAGATTTCAAGAAGAAAAAAATCATCAATTTAGACGATTGAAGATATAGATTGAAATGTTGATAATTAAACTCCAAAATCTTCTCTACAAGTAAAAGGTGTCAAGATTTGAAGAAAAAAATGAATGGTCAAGCTAATAATGAGGCTAATTTGCTGAAAACATCCCTACCGCGCAGTTAAACGCAATAATAGTAGGATAATATTTCTTGAAAGCCTCTTTCGAATTTTCCCATAAAATTTTACGCCCATTATTGCGAAAAATGATAAACTTCAAAGTTAACGAAGTTCAGCGCATTTTATGTTGTATTCAGATAGTAAAGCACGTCATAAATATGCTCATAAAAGCGTTTTAATTAGCTTATATTGAACCGAAGCGGGCCTTCGGTAGTCGCAGTAATAAAATTTAGTGAAGAATTTATAGAAGAAGCGTAATTTATGTATCGCCTGGTACATGTTTATCTTCTTCGTAAGGTCGAAAATTTTACAATTCGAAGCCGTTAACATTGAAGCTTACGAAATACAAGAAAGTCCGCTTATCTGGTGTCTTCTATCTACACACTTGTAACTGGGTACCCCTCGTTCGAAAGTTGAATGGCACCCTTTTATTTCGTCGTACATGGTCCGCCTGTTGTTGTACTTCTTTCGTTTCAATTCATCTTGGCATCAAATTACTATTGAAATCACATGACATACATTTACGATGAGCGGGGTTTGTAATGGTGACTGGTTATCTGGCCAATTACCGCATTTTGAAAGTGAGAAAGAATGTAAGATTTTTATCCACGATTAATCTGGAAAGATTTCATCGGTACAGATGCAGCAGACATCGAAAACGGCACCATTAAAGAATGCCAATTATTTTCATTATTCTTTTCACGTTTCACGTTTCGTATTGATTAAACGAGATAATAATTACTTAGGAATTTTACGATTTCATTTATACAGTATAAATATTGTTAGAATAAAAATAAAAGTTTAACAGGAACAGTAAGAGTATTTGTTTATTTTTCAATACAGTTAATAGTTGATTCTAAATGGGGCATAATGTTATTTAAACTGCAAGTTTGTTTTGGCTCCAATTAGGAAACACGTACTAATTATTATGTGTATAGTTATTTGGCATCAAAATATAAAAACGCCGGATAACTTAAAAAAATCAAGGTAAAATATTGACATTGGTAAATTTAAATTGTTACATGACAGTTATTTTTATCTTTCTTGTCAGTATTTCGATCTTCACATCACTTCCTTTATTCAATAGATTAGTTTCTAACTGTCTCAGGTCCCAGTGTTCCATTGTACATCTAGTTATTGGCGTAGCATTATGGAAGAGGGTGGGCCCCCCAAAAAAGTTGATTTTTTTTTAGAAAATTTTCTTTCTCTGGGAAATATCGACGTTTATTTTAAAATTAGATTTATCCTTAATATCGAGTTATCAAAATTCGCCATTTTCTTCGAAATTTCGGGATGATTTCCAAAATTCTATTTTCTTTTTGAAAAACACTCGCTGTCCCCTAAAACCAAGAAATAATGAAAAACACAACAAAGGTTGCTCGGTTGCTCTAACGCGTTTCGATAGCCAAGTTATCATCTTCAGAGAGATACTAACCCCTAATTCTAAACAACTGTTGTTGTATTTTTTAATCTTTCTTGGTTTCAGGGGACAGGATTTGTATTTAAATTTGTGAAGATAACCAAGGACCAAAAAAATGTAACTAGAAATGTAAAAAAAGATCGAAACACCAAGCGGAAAATTGAATTAAAAAAAGATACATCCAATTTTCGAATTTGAATTTCGAAAGAATATTCGATGATCGGATATAAACTTTAGATTGTGAGGAAAATTTTTATAAAATTAAAATTATCTAGGTTCAGTATTTTCAAAAAAAGGTTAAAATTTTGGAAAAATCTAAAGTTAAAATAGTCGCAATTTTAATAATAGTAAAGTTTCTAGTCTAAAATTTCAGAAAATCAAAAATCTCAAAATTGAAAAAAGTTTTGAAAAATATCGAGATTTGATGAAATCGAAATTAAAAGTCGGAATTTTTGAAATACCACTAGTTGTGAAAAAACTGACATTTTTAATAAAGTCCACATTTGGACCACATGAAATTGAAAAAGGAACAACGCTGATATTTAAAAATATCGAAATTTTCAAGAAAGTCGAAATTTTTGAAGTCGTATTTAATATAATTGAAAAAAAAATGAAATGTCAAGATTTCCTCAAAATTAAAATTTAAGATTAAAAGGAAAAGGAGTAAATAGTGCCGCATATTATAGAGGGCGCTGTCGGCAGTTTTTGATCTCATTTTTATTGCAACTTTTTTGTTGGTTCCATTCTGATACGTTTGACTGAAAATTATGAGAGAGCAATAAATTTTGTGTAGAAAAGCTATTTCGACTTTTGTAAGTCGAAATTTTTGAAGAAACATTCTGAATAAACGCCGAGAGTAAACAAGTATTGCTTTTCTATACAAAATTTATTGCTCTCTCATAATTTTCCGTCAAAGTATCAAAATAGGACCTGCAAAAAAGTTGCGATAAAAATGTGATACAAAAAACTGCCGACAGCGCTCTCTACAATATGCGGCACTATTTACTTCTTTCTAATACTTCTACTTATCTAAAACATAACTGTATTAAATGTCAACATGATTGGAGGTTTTATTTCTAAATTATACTCACAACAAAAACCATTTTTTTTGAAGGCCTGTAACTTTTAAACGAGGCACTTTTGGACAAAGCTAAGTTTATCTAAATCGGTTCTATTTGATCACAGGAAGCTGTATTTAAGCTGGGTCCCATTACTTTCTGGACATCTGTATATGGTACGCGTAGGGATATGTTAAAAGCGATTTAATATTTTAGATTGTTAACGCACGGTAGGATAATGGCGTAATGAGTAAAGCGATTGCTTTTCGCTGGGTAGATCGTGAGTGTTACGGGTTCAAATCCCGCTGCTGATCACGCAGCTTTTTTATTCTATTACTCGTCTTACTCATAATTACATAATGATGTTAACCTTAGAGCGTGTTGGTAACGAGAATTAGAGTGATGGCGACGGAAACCACAATTTTTTCCAGCTCAACGCGCTTAAAGAAGTTTTACTTCAATAAAGCCATATGTCAGAGTCTATGATTTAGACGTCACTGAAATTAAATTCGCTTGTGAGGGTTGAAATTCGCACGTAAGAGTGTTCTTGTTAGAAGATTTATTCAGCCTGAAAGTCGATATGTACTTTCTGAAATAGAAACGATAATAAATTTTCCTCAGAGGTATTTCGCAACGTTCGTACATTGGAAGTGCACACTCTATTGTGCCTGACAACATAAAACACCATTTAAAGAGCAATTAATTAAACTGTTAGCCAAAACACCGTGGACAGGCAATTCGAATTTTATAAACTCGACTATTTCAGCTTATTTATTTCCAACCTTAAACGGCTCTATAGCATGACATGTTGGAAACATACTTGAAGAAATCCGAACATTTCTGCGTCAAATGCAAATCAATATTTACAACAATTGTCAAGTATTTAGCATTTGCGAGGAAAAATAATTAATTATATGCGAGAGTTGCAGCGAACACCTGGCTCGTTTGACTCGCAAAAAGAACCAGTACCGGATTTGTTCGTGTAAAAATTTCAATGATATCGTAAACCGAGCGGTTGACATTCATTCTTTCAATTGCAAATTACACTCGTTCCTCTAAATTGCAAGATAATGTCGTAACCAACGAAATTACAGAGTGTCCGTACCATACAGTTAGGGAATTCGATCCCGATCCTTTCGAGATTACATTTATCCAATCCCGGGATCTCGGGATTATTTCGGTATTGAAGGTTACATATAATAAATAATCAGCTTTTTAACCCCATAATGCACAGACCAATAGGTTTGAACATTTATTAGATTCGAAGTTTGGAAACCAAATACCGGTTTCGATCTTGTTAGATCTCGTCAGTTTCGAGTTGGATATACCAAACTGACGAGATCTAACAAGATCGAAACCGGTATTTGGTTTCCAAACTTCGAATCTAATAAATGTTCAAACCTATTGGTCTGTGCATTATAGAATCCTTGTCTTCTGGGAACTCTTCTAGAGAGCAACCGCTTCGCTAGGTGGCAGTGTTTCAACTGTTGGTAGTTCAGCTACCTATGATTCACTATACACGCCTGGAGGGCTGCATGAATTTGTAGTCTAGATTGCATTCTTCTTGCACAAGCTTTTTAACTTACAAGTCAAAACAGTCAACGTAAACAAAATTTAGACAAAACCAACGTATTTTACGATAAAAACGCATAATTAATCAGACTTAAGAGGTAGACTAACCAGGCTTAAAATTACTGAATCGTTATGTTGAAGTTATTCTTTTTCGAGAATCAATCAGAGCTCTTTAAACTTAGGGGCCATCCTTTCATTCATAATTTTTTGAGACCCACCTCGTCCATGCAGCAGGTGGTCAAATTTGTATGACCCTCTTCACTCCGATGTTACATATTTTGCAATTTATTTTTTTATTTAAAAATTATTTTATCTGCGTGAGTTTGGTTTTCATATATTATACATATATTTAAATTTGCTTTTTTATCTTATTTGTTTAATATTTCATCAACCGTAACTTGACAAAAAATTTTACCTTAATAAATTCAGGATTTTCATTTCCTTCTCGAAATTTTGATTGTAAAATTCAAATTTTATAAAAAGACTTTCCAAATTTTAACTCAAAATTTTAACATGAGGATTTCACTCGATATTTCGTTTTAAAGTCGAATTTTCAGAAAAATTGAAATTCCTATTTTAGGTTTGCATCAAAATAGAAGATTAAAATTGGTGAAAGAAACCTGAAATTTTTTGAAAAGTTGTAAATTTTTTTTGAAATTTTTTCATTTTCTTCTCAAATCTTCCGCTCCAAAAATTTTCACATTTCCAGAGTTTAAATAAAATGCAAATTTGTAAAATAGTGCAAGAATCAGAATCGGAATTGTTTTTAGAAATATCGAAACTTTTTTCCAATTTTCAACTTTGGGAGAAAATCTAAATAAAAAAAAAATCGTAAACTTGGAATTTCCAAATTTTCAAAAAGGTAGAATTTTTTGAAAAACTAAATATTCAGGAATAACCAAAATTGTATGAAAATTTGAAGGCTTTTAAAATGCTCAAAATTTTGAAAAGTTAAATTGACAAATTAAAATTAATTAAATTAAAATATTTGAAAAAAAACCAAAATTTGGCAAATGCGAAAAAATTTAAAAATCGAAATTATCAAAGAAAACAATCATAATGTGAAAAGGAGTAGAAATTTTGGAAAAACCAAGATTTACGAAAAAAGTATTGAAAATTTGAACTTTTTTGGAAAATTTAAGATTCTTTGAAAACTTTACTATGAGAATTTCAATATTTTAAAAATTTCGGTTTTATTTTGAGAATCTTGATATTTTTGATAATTTTGATATAATTTTGATGTATTTCAAAATTTTTGACTTTAATATCTCGACTTGTTTTAACGTTTGTTCATTTTTAGGATATCGATTTTTTACCATTTGTGCAAATTTTCGATTTTTTTTAGATATCTGGAATTTCTTTGCTTATCTCGACTTTTTGAAAACTTTCATTTTTTCAAAGTTTTTTTTTAATTTCTATAACTTCCAAAATTTCTTTATCCAAAATTCCAACCTTTTTGAAAATTGTGATTTTTTGTTTAAAAATTTTACCTCTATCAAAATTTCGACATTCTCCCAAATTTCGACTTTTTTTAAATGCTTTACTTTTTTCAAAATTTTTATTTGTCTTTTGGAAATTGAGAATATTAAAAATTTCACTTTTGAAAAATTTAGCTTTCTTTTTGAAAATCTCGAAATTATTTTCAATTTTTGATATTTTTGAATATCTTTTCTCTTTTCAAAATTCCAACTTTTCTATAATGTTTATTATCTTAAATTCCTACACTTATCCGGAACATAAAATGTTTGAAATTTATCAAAATTTCGAATTTTTAAAAGAAGCTTAATTATTTAAATTCTAACCTTTTGTAAAAATTGTAATATTTTTCAAAATTTGACTCTTTTACTTCTGACTTTTTTAAAAATTGAAATGCAGAACTTGTCCCCTGAAGCAGTCGAAACGCGTTAGGGCAACCTTTGTTGTGTTTTTGTGAGTTCCAACTCAGAATTCTTATAAAAACGTCAAATTAAAAAAAAAGAAAGATGATATAAAAAATCCTCACTATTTCGAATTACCTTTCAAAATTTCGAGGTTACATTATTCGACTTTTCTCCTAATATTTTGATTAATCAACTAGAAATTCAAAATGATTTTAAAAAATATAGATTTAGAGGTTTCAATAGTCAACTCAAAATTTTGAAAACCGTTTTTTTTTAATAAATTCAGTGTTTTTAACTTTGAATTCTCAAAATTCCAACTTTAAATTTGTAATTATTGTTACTGATGTTTTCCCTAAAATTTTGACTTCAAATTGAAAATATTTAATCAATAAGGAGTTGAAATACAGAACTTGTCCCTTGAATCCAAGAATTAAAAAACATAACAAAGGTTGGTCTAACGCGTAGCGACAGCCAAGCTGTCATCTTCAGAGAAAAAGTTTCTCTCTAAAGATGACAGCTTGGCTGTCGAAACGCGTTACAACAAGCTTTGTTGTGTTTTTTAATCTTTCTTGGTTTCAGGGGACAAGTTCTCTATTTCAATTTTTGAAGATAACCAAGGACCAGTCCGTTCCACCAAAAATAATGAGTTCTAAATTAAAATAGTGAATTCCAAATTTCGCCATTCTTTCTTTATAAATGTGGATTTATTCCCAAAAATGTTCTATATTAATTTAGAAAATTCGAATTTTCCAAAAAGTTTGGAAGTTTGAAACAATGATGAAATTTGGCTTAAAAATTCGAATTTAAAAAATTTCTTGTATATAAAAAAAGCTGCTTTGTCAAAATTTCATAATTTAAGAAGTGTTTTCATCAAAGTGACTTTTTTAAAATCTGTTTCTTTAAATTTCCATTTTTTTCAAAAAATTCGACATTTTTTTAAAATTCGGTTCCCAATTTTTTGGAAATTTTGGCTTTTTTAAATTTTCAATTATTTTATGTTTTTTGAAAATCTTCGATTTTGTTTAAAAATTATATATTTTTTTAACAATCTAGAATTTTTCAAAGTTGCAATTTTTTAAATTAAAATAGTACAACTTTACAGAAATCTCGACTTCTTTTTGGAAATCTTGATTTTTTCACACGCCAAATCTTAACTACAAATCTCTCTCTTGAAATTATGAGCTATTGTCAGAATTTTGACTACTTAAAAAAATAAGAGTTTCTTTGTCAAACTATTAAGAAAAATTTTCAATATTTAGAGATTTTTAATTTTCGACTTTTCTTAGAAAATTCGACAAATTGGCCCATGTTTTAAAAATTGAAGATAAGGCGTCAGAATTTTAAAAAGTCAACATTTTCGTAGAAAAAAAAATCCAGAAAAAAAGCTGAGATTTTAAAAAACATGGGTATTTTGAAAAGAAAATTGAAACATTGAAGAAATCGACAATTTTAAAAATTCTAAAATTGGAAAAAGTGGCGAATTTTTCGAAAAAATTTGTAATTTTGAAAAAAGTTGAAATTTTAAATTTAAACTCCCAGTTTTCATATTACCGGCGACTTAAAAAAAAATAATAAAACTTTTGAACTTGAACTGGAAAGTTTCAGAAGGAGATGGAAGAAATTTCGATAAACTTGAAATTTATTGAAAAAATTCTCGAATTTTGCGGCTTAAAAAATTTTATTTAAAAAATAGAGTTTTTTTATTTTTACGAAAATAGAAAATTTATTAGGATGATTCAAGTTTTAAAATAACATTTCCAAAAATTGATCTACACTTCGAATTTCGTCTCGAAACGAAAGATATTGTGATTTTGGATCAAACGAAATGTTTGAAAAAGTCTAAATTTTAGAAAATGGGACAAAAATTTCAAAAAAAGTTGAAATTTAAAAAAGACAAAAAGTCAAATCTAAATTTTCAAATAAAAGGTTAAAATTTTAAAAACAATGAGAACTTTCAAAAAGTTAAAATTTCCGAAAATATCGTAATTTTGAATAATGTAAAAATTTTCATAGAAAATTAAAATTGTCAAGAATTTTAAAAAGTAATCGAAATTCAAAAAAAAATTTTAACATGTTGAAGAAATTGACATTTTAAAAATTTGAACATTTGCAGAAATTTATTTAAAAATTTGTAATTTTCAAAAACGTTTAAATCTTGGAAATTAGTGGAATAAAATTTCAAAAATAGATTTTGAAAAAAATTCGAGATTTTAAAAAATTGAAAAATGTTTGGTCAAATTTTCAAAGTAAAACGAATTTTTTTAAAAGTCTTGATATTGAAGAAAATTACTAGAAAAGTTCAAAAAAATGGTTCAAATTTTAAAGTTAAAATTTTCGAAAAAATCAAAATTTTGGATAGGTGAAATTTTGAAAAAATAGAACATTTTCTACAAAATCGAAAATTGTAATTGGAAACTTAACAAAAATGGAAATTTTGAAACAGTTTTGAAACTTCCAAATAGAGTCAACATTTTCAAATGAAATTGTCGACATTTTTAAAAATTTTCTAAAATGTAATTTAAAAAAAAATTCAAATAGTCAAAAATTTCATAAATTTCGATATTAAAAAAAATTCCCGATTCAAAAAGAAAACATTGAAATTCTCCAAAAAAAAAATGGAATTTTGAAGAAATTCCAAATTTTCAAGAAAATGTAGTGCGAAAAAACTCAAAATTTTGAAAACTAATAGCTGAAAACTAACAAAGTCAACAGTTTTAAGAATAACTTAAATTTTTTATAATTTAAAAAAATGGAACAGGATATACTTCTTCCGGGATTGGACCGTGTCAAAGAACTACTAAAAGTGTTCAACACTTTGAACACTTTTAGTAGTTCTTTGACACGTTCCAATCCCGGAAGAAGTATATCCTGCACTGACTCTGGCCGTGGAAGCCTTCGTTATCATAAAAAAATGGAAATTTTTAAAATATTTTAAATTTAGAAAAAAAGTAAAATTTTGCAAAAGTTTAAAACTCCAAAAAATTCAAATTTTGGAAGAAGTCTAGCTTACAAAAAACGACATTTTCGAATAAGATGAGAATTTTCAAACAGCCAAATTTTGAAAATATAATAAAATCTTTAAAAAATTCAATATTTTAAAAAGGCCTTAATTTTCGAAAAAATCAACACTTGGAAAAATCAAAATTTTCAAAAAAAAGTAAAACCTTGAAAATACTTAGTCGAACATTTTTTCAAATACGTCAACATTTATAGAAAAGTATGGACCTTTTTCTTGAAATTTAAACTTTTTGAGAATATCGATTCTCTGATATATTTGCTTTTTTCAAAATTTTTGGAAAAGTATCGACATTTTGAAAAAAGTAAATTTTTTCGAAAGAATTTCGAGAAAAAGATTATAGCAGGAAAATGAGGAAATTTTCAAAAAAATGTCGAAATTATTAGGAAATGTCAAATTTTTTAAAAGTTGAATTTTTCAAAAAAATATCGAAATTGAAATCTAAATTTTCAAAAAGTTTACATTTTCATAAAAGACGACATTTTAGAAAATATTCGAAACTTTTAAAATGGTAAAATTCTTCAAAAAAAAGTCGCAACTTTGTGACGCCATGAAGCATATGGCTCGTCTCGCCCTTAACACACGATGTCACACTCTTGGCCCTCTTACTCCCCCTTAATCTGAGAAATAACAACGCGTCCGGTGTCTCATTATCAATTCTTTTTTTAAAATGCAAGAATTTTATTTGAAACAAGCATACCAATCCCAAAGCAGTGCTACTTGTTTGGAATAAAACTTCTTCCATTTTATATTAAAATGATAGGCAAGTATTGTTGAAAACATTGACATTCAACGTTTCGATAGATGCAGTCTATTTCACAACCTTTTTAAAATGATGTCAATCTCGAAAATCCCGGCATCAAAAAAACCTAATCCCGAAAATTTCGGGATTAAAAAACGGGCGGGATCCCGGGATCCCGAAATTCGGAATACAGGGATGAAATCCTCTACGTACAGTTTACCAATTCGACTCTAGACGACGCCAAATGAATACGATTTATATAAAGAAGAGAGCATACATTTTTTATTTGCCGAGTTACAGGTCTTCAAGAAAAAATATAACGCTACTCAGGCCCAAACTGGTCCTAAGGCAAATCGGGTAAATGCCCAACGGGCTGATGTAGTCAATAAAGTTAAGCTACTTTAAAAAAAATAAGGACGATTTTTCTTCACTTCTCTCGACATTTTTCTCAAAAACTCGAGCACAGGGAACGGGGCCAAGCAAAAAGGATTCTTCAATTAAAAAAGAAGAAAAATCAACCAAAAATTAAATCATTTAAATCATTTTTACTTATGTATGAATTTGAAATTTTATACAAATTTTGTTCTGTTACAACTGAAAAATAAAGAATTACCTATTTTTAAATACATACTTTTTTCTACAGTCAATCGCAATATTTATGGAACTGGTGACTGTGTTGATAATGTCTCAGTCAAAAAGCATTCATTCCTAATTCACAATAGGATCGCCTCCTTACTTTACCTAAAGGATAGAATGCAAATCAAATTTGTCTCTTACATTATTTTATTTAGATAAACGTTTTCGGAGTTCGTACAGATTTATTAAATTGTACGCAACGTAGTAATTGCGTTTGAAATCGAATATTTTAGCGGGTAAAATAATCGATTCCAACAGCAATTGCTGCGTCGCGTGCAATTTAAGAAACCTGTGCTAACTCTGAAAATATTCATCTTAATGAAATCAAAATTAACGAAACCATTTTTATTTTCTCTAAAAACGAGACTCATACTTTATAGTTTTTATCAGCTGATATGTATATGACCTCATTCATTATTGACACAACCATTACTTTCTTTAACATTTTAAATGAATTGATTTCTTTTAATTTCGATAATTTTCTAAAATTTTGATTTTTGTTTTACAATTTTAGTTTCGACCTTTTCCAAAGGTTCGATTTTATTTTGAACGTTTCAACTTTATCGGAAATTATGTCTTTTTTCTAATCTTAAACTTTTCGAAAAGTTCGACTTTTTTAAAAATTCGACTTTGAAAATTTATACTCGTATTTACATTTTAATTTCGGGGTTAATAAAAATTGTATTTTTAAATTAATGCTGGATAAATAACACATAATCAATGGAATTTTTTTCACAAATTTTCATGTACATCTAAACTTTTTTTTTTAAGTTTTCCTGAGAATCAACATTTTACCCTCGAGTTTTTATGGAGCCCTTCAGTGTTTTCAAAATCTCTTTTAATTGCAAAATTTCGATCTGATTCTCAAAATTTCCAGATCACAGTTTCCATTTTTGAAAATACTTAGTCGAAAATTTTTTCAAATAAGTCAAAATTTTTAGAAAAGTATTGAAATTTAAACTTTTTGAGAATATCGATTCTCTGATATATTTACGTTTTTCAAAATTTTTGGCAAAGTATCGACATTTTGAAAAAAGTAAATTTTTTCAACAGAATTTCAAGAAAAAGATTATAGTAGGAAAATGAGAAAATTTTCAAAAAAAAATGTCGAAAAAGGTCGAAATTATTGGAAAATGTCAAATTTTTTAAAAGTTAAATTTTTCAAAAAAATGTCGAAATTGAAATCTAAATTTTCAGAAAGTTTACATTTTCAAGAAAGACGACATTTTAGAAAATATTCGAAACTTTTAAAATGAAATGAAATGAAATTCTTCAGAAAAAAAGTCGCAACTTTGTGACTCACGATGTCACACTCTATTGGTTCCCTTACTCCCCCTTAATCTGAGAAATAACAACGCATCCGATGTCTCATTATCAAATCTTTTTTTAAAATGCAAGAATTTTACTTGAAACAAGCATTCCACTCCCAAAGCAGTGCTACTTGTTTGGAATAAAACTTCTTCCATTTTATATTAAAATGATAGGCAAGTATTGTTGAAAACATTGACATTCAACGTTTCGATAGATGCAGTCTATTTCACAACTTTTTTAAAATGATGTCAATCTCGAAAATCCCGGGATCAAAAAAACTTAATCCCGAAGATTTCGGGATTAGAAAACGGTCGGGATCTCGGGATCCCGGAAATTCAGAATACAGAGATGAAATCCTCTACGTACAGTTCACCAATTCGACTCTAGACGACGCCAAATGAATACGATTTATGTAAAGAAAAGAGCATACATTTTTTATTTGCCGAGTTACAGGTCTTCAAGAAAAAATATAACGCTACTCAGGCCCAAACTGGTCCTAAGGCAAATCGGGTAAATGCCCAACGGGCTGATGTAGTCAATAAAGTTAAGCTACTTTAAAAAAAATAAGGACGATTTTTCTTCACTTCTCTCGACATTTTTCTCAAAAACTCGAGCACAGGGAGCGGCGCCAAGCAAAAAGGATTCTTCAATTAAAAAAGAAGAAAAATCAACCAAAAATTAAATCATTTAAATCATTTTTACTTATGTATGAATTTGAAATTTTATCCAAATTTTGTTCTGTTACAATTGAAAAATATAGAATTATCTATTTTTAAATACATACTTTTTTCTACAGTCAATTGCAATATTTATGGAACTGGTGACTGTGTTGATAATGTCCCAGTCAAAAAGCATTCATTCCCAATTCACAATAGGATCGCCTCCTTACTTTACCTAAAGGATAGAAAGCAGATCAAATTTGTCTCTTACATTATTTTATTTAGATAAACGTTTTCGGAGTTCGTACAGATTTATTAAATTGTACGCAACGTAGTAATTGCGTTTGAAATCGCGTAAAATCATCGATTTCAACAGCAATTGCTGCGTCGCGTGCAATTTAATAAACCTGTGCTAACTCTGAAAATATTCATCTTAATGAAATCAAAATTGACGAAACCATTTTTATTTCCTCTAAAAACGAGACTCATTCTTTATAGTTTTTATCAGCTGATATGTATATGACCTCATTCATTATTGACACAACTATTACTTTCTTTAACATTTTAAATGAATGGATTTCTTTTAATTTCGATAATTTTCCAAAATTTTGATTTTTGTTTTACAATTTTAGTTTCGACCTTTTCCAAAGGTTCGATTTTATTTTGAACGTTTCAACTTTATCGGAAATTACGTCTTTTTTCCAATCTTAAACTTTTCGAAAAGTTCGACTTTTTTAAAAATTCGACTTTGAAAATTTATACTCGTATTTACATTTTAATTTCGGGGTTAATAAAAATTCTATTTTTAAATTAATGCTGGATAAATAACACATAATCAATGGAATTTTTTTCACAAATTTTCATGTATATCTAAACTTTTTTTTTTAAGTTTTCCTGAGAATCAACATTTTACCCTCGAGTTTTTATGGAGCCCTTCAGTGTTTTCAAAATCTCTTTTAATTGCAAAATTTCGATCTGATTCTCAAAATTTCCAGATCACAGTTTCCATTTTTACTTTTATATTCTTTAATTTTCAATTTGAAAATAAAAACTTTGACTTTCTCAACTTTTCTGGTTTTTGGAATTTATATTTTCTTTTTTAGAAACTTCGAGTGTAATTTTTTTATGTATTTCAATTTATTATTTTTAACTACTTCTTTCTCCTTTATTGTTCCCTTTTCTTGTTATGCATTGTTGACGATATCAAATGAGGGTGAAACATAGATGTCCAATGCTGCAACCTTTTTTTACATTTCTTATATTCTTTATATTGTCATAATTTACTTAAAAATTTATTTCATTTCGTATTTCATTTTCTCCCCCCCCCAGCTATTCTATGTAAAATACAGTGGCGGCTGGTGACTTTTTGACAGGGGGTGCGCAGATGCAAAAATATTAGTAGTTAAGAGTTTAGGTAAATCCAGTGTCATAGCAAGATATTAAATTTAAGAGAAACAAAAGTGACACAAAAGGTGTGATATTTAATAGTATTTTTACGAATTAAATTTAATTACCATCTTATAATCTCCATTTCATGAAAACTGCATTTGAAAATAAAATATATTTTATTACAAGGTTCTAATTAAACTCTACAAAAACAAAACAAAAATATTTTTTAAAACAAAATCCGCTCTACGATCTTTTAAAGAAATAAAGTCTTCATTACTTTCTCATCAAAATTGTTTAAATCCAAATCTATAAATGAATAATTAGTTCCTAGATTGGGTACTGCTATCTCTTTGTGAATAGCGGTACTATTGGCAGTTAGGCCTGGAAGCGGCACAAGTAACAATCGCAATCAGATTAGCCGGGACCTACGCATTTAGCATCATAAACGTAAATACACACTCCAAACTTGGCCTCGTACTCACCATTTGGCAATATCGCATAAGCGCGGAGCGGCGTACCCCGGGCTAGCTTTAATGTGGTGTTCTGTAGTTTATTTCTCCGCATCCCGTGAAAACCGTAGACAGGCATCGCACGGTACCCTCGCTAGGTGCATATTTCTGCGCGCACCAACTTATTTAAATTTCCTTATAATATTTAATATGTATAACGGAATCAAACGTTGATGTATTTTACTCCAAGTCATTCACAAGTATTATTAGTTAATAGGTATGTCATTATTTTGTGTTTAAAAATGTGATAAATCCAAGTCTTTTACATTAAACAAAAAAAAAATAGATCGCTCATTTCACGAGGAGCGCGCGCTCTTGCGCTCTTTAAGACCAACCGCCACTGGTAAAATAAACTAAGCTGTTTTTGTCGGATGAATGAAGTGACGCTTTAACGTAGTCATATTTCAAAAATAGAATATTGTCAACTTCATTACTAAAAATTTAAATATTTCCAAACTGGGTCGCAGAAATGTTAAATAAAATGAATAACTATTTCAGTGTAAATTTTAATATTTTCTATACATTGTAATTTTTTTTCAAAGTCTCTTTGTTTTACTGATTTACACTGAGTTTACAATTTTAATTTTCGGCTTAAAACCAACCAGAGATTTTTTAAAGTTCACTTTTTTCTCGAATCTCTCAGATTGATGATGATGGTATTTCTACATTTTTTTGAAATTTCCATTTATCTCTGGGTTTGAATTCGAAATTTTTTGAAGTGAAAACATCTTTAGTCGCTGAAGCGACTAAAGATAGGGGACAGACGAAAAGTTTCGCGTTACCCAAAAACGCCACTTTGAACTACTTGCCAAATTGCAGTTTTTTTCCATTACTCTCGATAATTTGAAATTCAAGGAATCAAAGAAAAAGTTCCAATTACCGAAAGTACAAAATAATAATAGGAGAGTGGTGGATCCAGATGATTTTGGATTTGTTAAAAAGTTTAGACTACTTTCGAAAAATTCCATTTTTAATTTCAACTTTTTTGAAACTTGAAACTTTCTCGAAGATTCGATTCTTTCAAAATTTCGATTTTTTTTTGTGAAATTTGATCTTTCTTAATAATATCGATTTTTCCCAAAATTTGACTTATTATTTTAATTATTGTGGTTTGTGTTATTTGAGTAATTGAGTAATTGTAGGAACTACTTACATGAATTAAATCCCACACTTACATTGTTAGAACGAAATATGATACTTCAATTCTAAAGAAAATGGTCCAAGAGTTGGATATATAACCGGACTCGATTCTTTTAAACTCCCGGACCTTGCCATCTCTACTGCACTGGCACTTTCAATGTAGATTTTCAACATAGACGGGTTCGAAGGTCACGGTACTCTAACGGTCACGTGATGAGAGTTAGCCTTCTGGTTATTATTTGTTTTGTGACCTAGGGATGTAAGATAGCATAAATTATTAAAGCGTGTATCATGCATGCATAAGCTCGTTTTTCAAACAATGATATTTATTGTGGCCTATTTCGTCTTGCGTCAGACGTTCTCATTCACACAGCGATAATATTTCCCGAATTTGCGGATATTCCATTTTCTCTTCAATATTATCAGTTATCAGAATGATTATACTTTACATCTTTCCTACGTTCCTACCTAATCGTGAATACCTACAGTTATGTGTATAAATAAAACAATGTAAAAAAAATCCTTTTTATCAAATTTTCTGCCGCGAACAGACTTCCCCCGCGCCGCGAACTGATCCACGATGCAAATCTCGCTGCGTCTAGTTTGGACGTTCCCACGATCCACGTTGCGAATCAGATAAAGGGGCGATTAGGAGACGCGCCGAGTCCCAAATCTTGTCGGTTTTTCAGCGTCGTATTAAAGGATGTTTGTGAAACATACGGAGTTCAACAAAAATAAAACGCGTTGCGGTTGCAGAACGAGGTTTGGTTCGAGCGTTCGAGGTTCGCGACGTGGTTCGCAACGAGGTTCGGTTCACGGCGTGGCTCAAGTCTGTACGTGGCTTTAAGCTTACAATTTTCGCGCTTTTACTCGAAAATTTGCTTCTATTTTCGAATTATTGTCCTTTTCAGAGTTGGATAGATTTTTGCTTTACTATCAAAATATTATATAAATTCGACATTTTTCTCAAAACTCTCATACAATACCAGTCTGTTACTTGGAATAAATTCAGTAAATCAAAGACAGTTTTTTTTTCGAAAATATGTTTGGACACGTGGATTAATGTTTTAATTTGAGCTCTTTTTGATGTAGAAAAATTTTACACATGTCCTAAATTTAAGATATACATCATCGACATTTTTTTTAAATAGCAACCCTACTTTTTTATTGACTATTCTTAAAGGGTATATCAAGTTACACATGCGTACCAAATTTCAATTTTTTATTCCTTGTCAATTAAAAGGTATTTACAAATTTAGTAACTAATTCGAAAAATCAAGAAATCTGATTAAATTCAATACGATTTTCATAAAGTTTAAAAATCATCTATCAGAAGGTACTCCTCTAGCATTTTTTGTTAAACTGGGTTGACGTCTTATCACAATCTTATAAAAATAGTTAATAAAAACAAATAAGAAGAGTAGTTGAATACGCTATCAGTTTGTCATTAGTGAAAAACACCATCTATTAAAAAATGGACCAAAATGCCGTACTTGACTAAAACCCACAAGATTGAAATTTTAATAATGTAATAATGATTTTCTACAGAGATAGAACAAGAACACAAAATGAAATTATTCGTTTATTCAGAGAAAAGTGTCCTGATTTTCAACCTATATCGCAAAGTGCCGCAAGCAAGATTGGGAAACAGTTTCGGAAAAATGGGCATTTAAAAAAAACAGTAATTTTCGTCAGAATACGCTCAATGAAGATGTCAAAATTAATGTTCTTCTCTCTGTCCAAGAAAATCCTCATGTTTTCACTAGTCAGATAGGTAGGGAACTCGAAATTAGCCAGTCTTCAGTTGCAACAATTCTGAAAATGCAAAAATTTCATTCTTATAAAATGACAATTCTCCATGAACTCTAAGAAGATGATCCTGATGGTAGACTTCAGTTTTGCGAACAAATGATGGATCTACTGGACAGAAATCTAATCATAGAAAATATCCTGTTTTCAGACCAATCAACGTTTATGTTAAATGGTGAGCTAAATCGTCAAAATTGTCGTTACTGGGCAGGTAACAACCCACACTGGATGAGGGAAGGCCACACTCAACATCCAGAGAAAGTCTATGTTTGGGCAGGGATTGTTGGTGATCGAGTTATAGGACCAATTTTCTTCCAAGGAAATCTTAATGAGGCAGGTTACTTAGAACTCTTGCAAGAAGAGCTAATTCCTGATTTAGCTATTTTGTTTCCTGATCCGGTCGAAGTTGATGTCCCGAATAGAAACATCTCGTTTCAACAAGACGGTGCAACTCCTCATTTTGCAAGACCTGTCCGTGAGTATCTGGATGATGTATTTCCAGGCAGATGGATTAGTAGAAGAGGACCTTTGAATGGCCACCCAGGTCTCCGGAATTAACACCTATGGACTATTTTTCATGGGGGTATTTGACGAGCAAAGTTTTTAAGACCAAACCTGCAAATATTGAGGAGTTGAAAGAACCAATAAGACACTAGTTTAGACTAATTTCCCCCGAAATAATTAGAAATATTCAGAACGAGTTGCAGTTCCGTTTAGGGTATTGTCAGTTAGTAAATAGACAATATTTTGAACATTTATTGAAGAAAGATTATTGAGTTGAATCAGATTCTTTGATTTTTTAAGTTAGTTAATATTTATTACATATCTGAATCAACTGAATCAAGGTTTATGTTAAATGTTGAGCTATATCGTCAAAATTGTGGTTACTGGACAGACAACAACCCACCTTCAATGAAAGAAGGCCACACTCAACATCAAGAGAATGTCTATGTTTTTGCAGGGATTGTTGGTGATCCAGTTATGGGACCAATTTTCTTCCAAGGAAATCTTAACGCGGTAGGATATTAAGAATTCTTGCAGAAAGAGCTAATTCCTGATTAAGCTATTTTGTTTCCTGATCCGGTTGAAATTGATGTCCCGAATAGAAACATCTCGTTTCAACAAGACGATGACACTCTTCATTTTGCAAGACCAGTCCGTGAGTATCTGGATGATGCATTTCCAGGCAGATGGATTAGTAGAAGAGGACCTTTGAATGGCCACCCAGGTCTCCGGAATTAACATCTATGGACTATTTTTTATGGGGGTATTTGACGAGCAAAGTTTTTAAGACCAAGCCAGCAAATATTGAGGAGTTGAAAAAACCAATAAGACATTAGTTTAGACTAATTTCCCCCGAAATAATTAGAAATGTTCAGAACGAGTTGCAGTTCCGTTTAGGGTATTGTCAGTTAGTAAATAGACAATATTTTGAACATTTATTGAAGAAAGATTATTGAGTTGAATCAGATTCTTTGATTTTTTAAGTTAGTTAATATTTATTACATATCTGAATCAACTGAATCAAGGTTTATGTTAAATGTTGAGCTAAATCGTCAAAATTGTCGTTACTGGACAGACAACAACCCACCTTCAATGAAAGAAGGCCACACTCAACATCAAGAGAATGTCTATGTTTTTGCAGGGATTGTTGGTGATCGAGTTATGGGACCAATTTTCTTCCAAGGAAATCTTAATGAGGCAGGATATTAAGAACTCTTGCAAGAAGAGCTAATTCCTGATTTAGCTATTTTGTTTCCTGATCCGGTCGAAGTTGATGTCCCGAATAGAAATATCTCGTTTCAACAAGACGGTGCCACTCCTCATTTTGCAAGACCTGTCCGTGAGTATCTGGATGATGTATTTCCAAGCAGATGGATTAGTAGAAGAGGACCTTTGAATGGCCACCCAGGTCTCCGGAATTAACACCTATGGACTATTTTTCATGGGGGTATTTGACGAGCAAAGTTTTTAGGACCAAACCTGCAAATATTTAGGAGTTGAAAGGACGAATAAGACAGGGGTGTACTCTAATTTCCCCCGAAGTAATTAGAAATGTTCAAAATGAGTTTCAGTTCCGTTAAGGGTATTGTCAGTTAGTAAATAGACAATATTTTGAACATTTATTGAAGAAAGATTATTGAGTTGAATCAGATTCTTTGATTTATTAAGTTAGTTAATATTTATTAAATATCTGAATCAACTGAATCAAGGTTTATGTTAAATGTTGAGCTAAATCGTCAAAATTGTCGTTACTGGACAGACAACAACCCACCTTCAATGAAAGAAGGCCACACTCAACATCAAGAGAATGTCTATGTTTTTGCAGGGATTGTTGGTGATCGAGTTATGGGACCAATTTTCTTTCAAGGAAATCTTAATGCGGCAGGATATTAAGAACTCTTGCAGGAAGAGCTAATTCCTGATTAAGCTATTTTGTTTCCTGATCCGGTTGAAATTGATGTCCCGAATAGAAACATCTCGTTTCAACAAGACGATGCTACTCCTCATTTTGCAAGACCTGTCCGTGAGTATCTGGATGATGCATTTCCAGGCAGATGGATTAGTAGAAGAGGACCTTTGAATGGCCACCCAGGTCTCCGGAATTAACATCTATGGATTATTTTTTATGGGGGTATTTGACGAGCAAAGTTTTTAAGACCAAACCAGCAAATATTGAGGAGTTGAAAAAACCAATAAGACATTAGTTTAGACTAATTTCCCCCGAAATAATTAGAAATGTTCAGAACGAGTTGCAGTTCCGTTTAGGGTATTGTCAGTTAGTAAATAGACAATATTTTGAACATTTATTGAAGAAAGATTATTGAGTTGAATCAGATTCTTTGATTTTTTAAGTAAGTTAATATTTATTACATATCTGAATCAACTGAATCAAGGTTTATGTTAAATGTTGAGCTAAATCGTCAAAATTGTCGTTACTGGACAGACAACAACCCACCTTCAATGAAAGAAGGCCACACTCAACATCAAGAGAATGTCTATGTTTTTGCAGGGATTGTTGGTGATCGAGTTATGGGACCAATTTTCTTTCAAGGAAATCTTAATGCGGCAGGATATTAAGAACTCTTGCAGGAAGAGCTAATTCCTGATTAAGCTATTTTGTCTCCTGATCCAGTCGAAGTTGATGTCCCGAATAGAAACATCTCGTTTCAACAAGACGGTGCCACTCCTCATTTTGCAAGACCTGTCCGTGAGTATCTGGATGATGTAATTCCAAGCAGATGGATTAGTAGAAGAGGACCTTTGAATGGCCACCCAGGTCTCCGGAATTAACACCTATGGACTATTTTTCATGGGGGTATTTGACGAGCAAAGTTTTTAAGACCAAACCTGCAAATATTTAGGAGTTGAAAGGACGAATAAGACAGGGGTGTACTCTAATTTCCCCCGAAGTAATTAGAAATGTTCAAAATGAGTTTCAGTTCCGTTTAGGGTATTATCAGTTGGTAAATGGACAACATCTAAAACATTTATTAAAGAAAGATTAAATATCTTTTAAATGACAAGGAATAAAAAATTGAAATTTAATACGCATGTGTAACTTGATATATCCTTTAAGAATAGTCAAGAAAAAAAATAGGGTTGCTATTTAAAAAAAAATGTCATTGATGTCATATTTTAATATTAGGTCATTCTGTATAAAATTTTCCTACATCAAAAAGAGCGCAAATCCAAATATTAATCGCCGTCTGAGCATATTTCCGAAAAAAAAACTGTCCTTGATTTACTGCATTTATTCCAAGTTACAGACTAGCACTGTATTTTCAACTTTTCCTTTTTTAAATTAAGTTTTTAACTTAAACTCAATTTTAATTTTTCTTTGTGATATCTAAATCTTTGTTCTCTGCCAACTTTAGTTTCGAAACTACATTTTTATCCATATATCTTTCAAGCTTCCATAGTTCTATAAGTTTTTTTTTGGAAATTCCAAATTTTTTCTGAGTTTGAACTCGAAATGTTTACCTCTCAGTCCTCCTTTAAACTGGAGTTTTGAGGAAATGATTTCATAAATTTCAATTTATTTCCAAACTTTACCTCTTTTCCGGTTTAAAGATTTTTTTTCTGAAATTTTTCTGATTTTTTTTCTACACTCGAAATATTGAGAAAATGATTTAATAAATTGCAATTTTTGATCGAAACTTTGCTTTCTTTCTGCTTTAACGATCTTTTTTTCTGAAATTTTAGAATTGAGTTTTCAATTTGTTTTCAAATTTGAGATTCAGTATATTCCTTTCTTTGAAATTTTTGATTTTAAATTGAAAACTGTGTTCTTAGTGATGGTTTTGATTTTTTCTCGAAATTTTCATTTTAGATCACGCAATTGTAATTTTTTTTTAAATTGTTTTTAATATTTTAGTTTAAATCAAATTGTTTTAATTTTTAATGCAAAATTTTTGCTCAAAGTTTAGCAATCTGGACTTTTTGATCAATTGTAGCTCCCAGATATTTGAAATTATCGACTTGGTTGATTCCGCATCGTCATTGATTAGAACCTGGAATGATGCATCAGAGTCATGATACATCATTAGAGTTTATCGCCATGTATTCTGTTTTAGACAAGCTTACTTAAAGACCCCAACCAGCATACTCTTGGTACAGTCTCTTAATTATAAATTCCAAGTCGTAAGAATCTTGCGCTAATATAACTTGGTTGTCAGTAAAACTTAAAGAGAAAAGAGACGTGTTGCCAACTGAGGAATTATTTCGCCAACGACGATATGCGCGATTTTTGCAGGAGACAGCCGGAGCACATTTTTTACTGAACCAAGATTTACCGGAGGCAGACTTCTTTTGAGAGTGGGGAATTGAGCATTCCATACCAGTCAGGATAGTTTCCGTGATGGATTCGGCGACTAAGGAAGGGTTGTCTGAGTTAAAGCAGACTTCCTGCCATGGGAAAGATGCAAAGAAGTCTCTTAACTCTTCCCAGTTTGCAGAGTTAAAGTACCAAACCCTACGGAACTGCGTCTGGGAAGAAGGTGGTATATGAAGCGAGCGAGAGGCTGCTACAAGCTTGTAATCCGAATTTCCAAGCGGTGATGTCACAGAGGTTTTTTACGAATTTGGTGAATTTGTAAGGAAAAGGTCGAGTATATTAGGTTAGTGAGTTAAAGTATCAAACCCTACGGGACTGCGTCTGGGAAGGAGGTGGTATATGAAGCCAGCGAGAGGCTGCTACAAGCTAGTGATCCGAATTTCCAAGCGGTGATATCACAGAGATTTTATACGAATTTGGTGAATTTGTAAGGAAAAGGTCGAGTAGATTAGGTTGATGGGTATCTACCTCAGGAATTCTTGTGGGTTCCTCAACTAATTGCGATAGTCCACAAGTGATGGCGAAAGCCTCTGCCACTCTTTCCTTGTCGTCAGTTCGGGAAGAAAACCTTAACCAGGAGATGTTGTGCACGTTGAAGTCACCGAGAAAGACAACCTCAGCTTTTGGATAATTCGTTTGTAGGTAATCAGAAGTTACGGAGAGATAAGAGAATAGCTGTCGGTAGGAGGGATCGTTTGGAGACAAATAAAGTGAACAAGTGAATATTACTTCGTTTTTGGAGCAGCTTTTCAGCCAAATCACATCATGGTCATCAGATTCCAGTGCTTCTTTTTGTTGACAGGATAAGTCGCTTTGCGTAAAAGTACAAATTCCCATCTTGTCGAAATTTTGTGTGCAAATCGTAGTTAGGGCAAAGAAAATAGACTGTAATGATGGATGGGGAGACTTGGGTTTCTGTCAAAGACAGCACATGGGGTCTTTCATTTTGAATGTGTTGATGAACCGAGTTTAGATTTGAGTTCAGACCCCGAACGTTACAGAATTGAATTTTGAATGAATTGTTTGAAAAAACTTGTCCCGTGATATATTAAAATTTTTCGTCGATTTTAGATTCCTTCGTACAACCTCCACCCGGACATCCGAACGGGAGGGTAGTTTACGTCCGGAATTTTTTGCACGAAGAGAATCCATCATCTTTGTTTTTAATAATTAAAAGAAAAAACCAGAGTAGATGAAAAAAGGAAATAAGGAAAGGACGGGATGAGAAAAGAAGAATAACAGAAACCAACTCACGTGTCAGAGACGGAAACATGATGTAAGCATCATTTCACCGCGTCCTAGTGATACGTGGGGTGGTACTATCTCCGACGACTGAAAGTTCTATTCTACCACCTACCAAAGTCTCAATTAAAGTCTCTCCTGAACCATTGCGCGATCTCCCCACTGTCCTACTGTCTCATCATCATTTCAAAGTCCTACTCTGGCATTTAAGTCCTCTCTAATAGGATTTCTTGATGGTGCTTCGCTGAATCCAGGGTTTGAGTTAGTTTTTCCTAGAACTGGTCTTTGGTTATAATTCGATCTGATATATAAGAATAATCCTTAATATATCTTCGAAAATTGAAATACAAATTTTGTCCCCTGAAACCAAGAAAAATTAAAAAAAAATCGAACAAAGGTTGCTCTAACGCGTTTGGATAGCCAAGCCATCATCTTCAGAAAGATGCTGGCTGTCGAAACGCGTTAGAGCAACCTTTGTTGTGTGGTTTTTTTTTGGTGTCAGGAGACAAGATTTATATTTCAGTTTTTGAAGATAACCAAGGACCAGTCCGTTTCACCAATACATAATATATCTTCTTTGTGATTTTTTTATAAATAGCGAGACTCCTGATCTGGCCCGTTCATCTTTATCTACCCCTGCTTAAAAGTGCAGGTACTCACCGGGAGTTTCACTCCCCTGATCTTTCTTTTTTGTTTCTGTAAGAACCGCGATGTCGACTTCTAGCGATGCTAGTCCAGACTGAATTTCAAATATTTTGTTCATATGCCTTGAGCGTTCCAAGTATCAAAAATCATTGTCCTTTTCCTTGATATTCGTATCCGTTGCTTTCCAATCGTGTTCCGAGGCTTGTTTCCGATATCTTGAGCATTTAAGTTTACAAAGGGCTTAAGACAAGGGTGCAGTATGTTACCTCCTTTATTTATTTTATAAGCAGAAGCAGGTTTGAAAAAGTGGAAACAGCATATCGGAGGAATGGGGATCCCAGCTGGTAACACGTCTCTTTTCTGTTTAAGTTTTGCTGACGACTAAGTCATATTGGCGCAAGATTCTTACGACATGGAATTTATGATTAAGAGACTGTACCAAGAGTGTGCTGAATGGAGTCTTCAACTAAGCTTGTCGAAGACAAAATACATCGTGATAAACTCTGATGTATCATTCCAGGTTCTTATCGTTCTAACTCCCTATTAGGAGGACCAGGATTTTCTGTTAGGGTTGTCTTCCTTAGCCGAGAGGTTTCTCTACGGGTTCAAATGAGCCCGTTCGAGGTTTCTTAATATGATGTTTTCGACTGCAACAACCAGATTACGATGTAATCAAAGTTATAAAGGTCACTAGTAGAAGCTGCTAAGTACTTCAGCCCTCGATTGTAAAGGTTTATCCACCAGCATTCTAGCTTGCCTGCGGCTGATTATCTTCCTCTATCGATAACGAAGGCTTCCACGGCCAGAGTCAGTACAGGCTATACTTTTTCCGGGATTGGATCGTGTCAAAGAACTACTAAAAGTGTTCGACGTTTTGCCCACCACCGTAGGGGGCTTCTTCAGGAACAAAAAAAAGAAACAATAAATGAAAAGGGAAACATAAGGGAATATGCAAAAATGAAAGAATGAAAAGGCCAATTTCAAAACATCAGAGCACGGTAACTCAGTATGTCCACCACACCAGAGGCGAAACTCTTCTGAATTGAAAATTGGTACAAAGGATAAGAAAGTTTAGACAGAAGAGCACGGTAACTCAGTATGTCCACCATACCAGAGGCGAAACCTACTACTACGCTAGGAGTAGGACTTGCTAACAGAGCTTGTAAGGTGACACTAAGGGATTTCCCGATTCCCGAGGCATTACTGCTCAGGCATGTTTCGGCTATATACCTGAGCCTTGAGACCGTACCAGCATTTGACCCCCAGTTAAAGTTTTGCTTGTAGGAATTATAAGAGAAATGTGGATTTTTCACAGTGTTTAAGATAATACATTAGTGGCTTATAAACTCATGGGAGGAGACTAATCCTGTCCTACTAATGCTACTGCTCCGTAAAATTTATTTAAGCAAAAAAAGTTTTCTAAGTAATGAGTTAATGACGATACTTGTGAACATGTAGTGATATATTTATTACGCTTTCAAAATTTTGCAATCGGTCAGCATAAAATGCTTCGGTTATGCCAGAGTGAACAAACCTTACCTGAGATGGAATGCGGTTCTGCAATGTGGGGTTGACTTGGTTTGCAATCAATTGGTATGGAATTCTCAATTCCCCATTCTCAAAAGAACTTTACCTCCACTAAATCTTGGTTCAGTAAAAAATCTGCTCGGGCTGTCTCCTGCAAAAATCGAGCATATCGTCGTTGGCAAAATAATCCCTCAGTCAAAACTCGGACCAGCTTTGTAGCTGCACGAAATTTTTGTTAACAGGTAATTGACGAGGCAAAAAATGATTTGTATCGTAAAATACGCCAGAGACTTATCAATTGTCCGGACCTTTTGGGGATTTGCAAAGTCGATTGGAAAGAATTTTGCATCTTCAAATTTTCCACCTTTACTCGATGACAGCAACAATATTGCGACTACTACCGAGGAAAGGGCTGACCTGCTAGTCTTAATGTTTGCTGAAAATTCCAACTTTGATTCTCGAAACGCAGAACCTCCTACTATTTCTAAAGTTGATACTTCGAAGCCTGAAGTTGTTTCTAGACAACGCACAGCCAGGAAGATTCTTCTCGAGCTCGACACGTCGAAAGCTACTGGTCTTGATGGTATCCCTGCTATTCTTGTTAAGAAGTGCCCTCCAGAGTTGACTCCTGTACTAAGCAAGTTTTTCACACTCTTACAACAAAGGTGTATATCCTAACATCTGGAAATCTGCTAGAACGCAGCCTGCCCCTACAAAGGGAAAAAGGCTAATACCTATCGCCCTTTATCTTTAGTAATGGAAAAGGTTATCAACATCAAGATTCTCAAATATCTGGAGAAGAATAGAATCATATTGGACAGGCAATATGGTTTCAGACAACAACGCCTAATTGGCGATCTACTGGCATATGTTACTCATATCTGTAACTCAGCTATGAAAAAACATGGTGAGGCTAGAATTGTGGCATTGGATATCTCGAAGGCCTTCGACAGAGTCTGACGCCGATCTCTTCTCGCTAAATTAATATCTTATGGTCTTTCTCCTGGACTCTGTCATTTGATCAGCATTCTCGCTGACAGATCTCTTCAGGTCGTCGTCGATGGCATATCATCCGAGACATTTACGATTAATGCATGGGTAGCCTCAGGGGTCTGTCTTGTCTCCCACTCTGTTTCTGTCACACATAAACGATCTCTTAGCTTCAACTTCCAATCCGATATACAGTTACGCAGATGATAGTAGCCCGGTGTCATCTTTTTTCTCCGATAAATCATTATCCATCGCTGCTGCAGATCGACTCAAGGAGCAGCAGATACAGATGATTAATCGAGATCTCTAAATCCTTCTGGAGTGGGATAAGAAGAATCTACTCAACTTCAACGCTTCAAAAGCTCAAGCCGCGGTTTTCTCTAAGAAAACATCAAGGGATATTGTAACAAATATACTGATGGACGGTAAAATCCTTTTGCTGGGATCCAATCTGTCTATCCTAGGAGTGAATGCGAGCCTAACACTTCTCTTGGGACGATCATGTGCGCGCCATTGCCAAATCCACCTCCCAGAAGCTAGGCTTTCTTTTTATAGTTAAAAAGTACTTCACATCTTATCAGCTACTCACACTACACAAAGCTCAAGTTAGGCCTACACTAGAATACTGTTATCATGTTTGAAGTTCAGCCCCAAAGCATATTTTAACTCTTTTGGATTCAATTCAAAGAAGAGCGATCGGCCTAATTGATGACGATAGTTTGATCGATTCTCTCGAAACACTAGAACACAGGCGGATGGGTGGTAACTTATCTTTTTTCGACAAGTACTTTCATGGGAGACGCTCGCCGGAATTAATAGGATTGATCCCCCAAGGGCAAAATTTTTGAGTCATGCAAGATCGTCGGAGACAGCAAATTCCTATGCCATCCAGCTTGACACAGTGAGGACTTCTGTCTACGGGGACTCTTTTTTCTATAGAAATTCCAAGCTATGAAACTCTACCGAACGAAACTTTCCCCAAAAATGACAACCCATTCTTTAAGAAGGCAATTCATCGCCAAATATCCTTGTTTCCGCATCCTACTCGCAGTGCTTTGAAGTGGAGTTGCCCTTTGCGAGAGGATTGAACTTAAAAAAAATCATCTGTAAAGAGAAATGAAGATCTGAACACGAGTCGTTGCAAATCACTTGATAAGGTGTTGTCTTGTGTTTTAAGGTTCTCTTTTCTATTCCGAAAAATTTTGGTTAAGTTTTAAAAGTTCCTAGTTTTTAAAGGGTTGTCTTAGTGAGTTAACTGTTGCAACTATATTAATATTTTTAATGTAATTCCAATTAGGTCCCATTACCTACATATACGGAGTGTGTGATTCGATAAAACGTAATACGATGATCCCCTAAGCCATCAATTCTCGTTACACGTTGTTTTAACCTTTTACAATAACCTACATCGGCCAACAATGAGATCAAAAGAATTACCCTTGCAAATATTCGAAAGCCTCGCATTAATTAGACCATTCCGCACAATACCCTGTATCTAATTTTAAATAAATGAATCGCACACCGCGGCGTGCATAATTGCGACAAAAAGGGTGAATAGGCGAGCGGCTTTTGTCGACGCACGGCCGAGCGAGATGATCCCATTCCCCGTGGCGTGCCGGGGAGCGAGAAAGCCGACAGGATCCACCTCTGGGGAAGCTCCATCCTTCGACCAGTAAGCTGTTGAATTTTACGATTTCGTTCTCTCGGATTCTCATTCAGTGCACGATAGTGCGCGCAGTTGCTAGCGATTCTGGTGATTCGGTCGTCTTTCATGTGCCGCGATAGACATCTCGCGCGTCATTTCAAAGGTTTTTGCGCTGGTGTTTTTAATTAGGATCGTTGGAAGTACGCTCGGATAAAGTACTGTTAATGAATGGGTAGGATGTGATGGTATTTTTTCTCGTGTTATGGTGTTTCAGGACTGGTGAAATGGTGACTTTTGCTTAACTAAGATATTCTCCAAGTAAGTTCCGCACAGTTATAGTTCATTTGCCATCACGTGGATTACCACGAAGTTTGATCGATTGTTACCAAAACTACTTTTGTCGATATAAAGTAATTCCCAAGAATCAAATTACTACTCAGGGAAATCAGAATAGAAAATAATTATTAACGTACTTAGCGCTTGATAAAATATTTTGAAATCGCTCAATATTCCCAGGCCTTGCTAGGGATGAGTGATCTTAACTCATCGATGAACAACAAAATCGTGAGCTTTGATGTTAACAAAAAAAATGACTCTTCAACAGGGGCCACGGTTTTGGTTCATCAGCAGGGTGCAAGCTAGAACTTAATAATTTTGATAAGGATAAAATTGTTGGTAAAATCAAAAGTGCACATCTCGAGAGCTGTTTTAAAAAAAAAAAAGTTCGGAAAATAGTCGAAAGCTCGTCGTTACTTTCCTCAGGGCCGCGGCTTGTGCACCTCACAAGGGCGGCTAATCAAGCAATTTGACTGATTTCTATGGTT
Source organism: Dastarcus helophoroides (assembly GCA_028583605.1). Taxonomy (NCBI): domain Eukaryota; kingdom Metazoa; phylum Arthropoda; class Insecta; order Coleoptera; family Bothrideridae; genus Dastarcus; species Dastarcus helophoroides. Next base: position 2,618,493 of record CM053337.1, on the reverse strand, counting down.
TCCAAACTTACACTTCGATGAAAACACTTCTTAAATTATGAAATTTTGACAGCTTTTTTTATATACAAGATATTTTTTAAATTCGAATTTTTAAGCCAAATTTCATCATTGTTTCAAACTTGCAAACTTTTTGGAAAATTCGAATTTTCTAAATTAATATAGAACATTTTCGGGAATAAATCCACATTTATAAAGAAAGAATGGCGAAATTTGGAATTCACTATTTTAATTTAGAACTCATTATTTTTGGTGGAACGGACTGGTCCTTGGTTATCTTCAAAAATTGAAATACAGAACTTATCCCCTGAAACCAAGACAGATTAAAAAACATAACAAAGCTTGTTGTAACGCGTTTCGACAGCCAAGCTGTCATCTTTAGAGGGAAACTTTCTCTCTGAAGATGACAGCTTGGCTGTCGCTACGCGTTAGACCAACCTTTGTTGTGTTTTTTAATCTTTCTTGGATTCAGGGAACAAGTTCTGTATTTCAACTCTTTATTGATTAAATATTTTTAATTTGAGGTCAAAATTTTAGGGAAAACATCGGTAACAATAATTACAAATTTCAAGTTGGAATTTTGAGAATTCAAAGTTAAAAAAACAGTTTTCAAAATTTCGAGTTGACTATTGAAACCTCTAAAACTATATTTTTTAAAATCATTTTGAATTTCTAGTTTAATAATCAAAATATTAAGGGAAAAGTCGAATAATGTAACTTCGAAATTTTGGAAGGTAATTCGAAATAGTGAGGATGTTTTTATAAGAATTCTGAGTTGGAACTTTTATTTCTTTTGCCCAAATCTTGAACACTTCAATTCAGTAATTTTGAGTTTTTTCATTCGAAATTTTGACTTTCTTTAAAATTTGATCTGGTTTGTAAATTTCGAGTTTTTTCTTTTTCCCTTGGATTCAAAATTTTAAATTTTTGATTTTTCTTAAAAACTCACATTTAAATTGGAAAATTCGATCATTATTATAGTAATTTCCACTTTCTAAATGTGTGGAAATTTCTGTTTTTATTTAAAAAATTTTTTTTTTCTTAAAATTCCAAATTGTAAATTTATAATTTTGTTCTCTTCACATTTCCACTTTAATCGTGAAATCTGGACTTTTTAGAAGTTTTGGATTTTCGAAAGAACTTTCAAGAAAAAACTGGCAATATCGGTATTTAAAGTCTTGAATGTTATATATTTTTCTTTTTTACTTTTCAACCTGAAACGTGTTTGTTCATCAATTAGTTGATATTTTATTGGATAGCCTGTGGAAACATTCGCTAAGTTGCCTACTATTTTCTTGAACGTGTTAAATGAATCAATTTTTTTTTAGATTTCGACGTTATAATTTTACACTGTCAACGTTTTTCCAAAACTTAAATTTTAATTTTGAAATCTTCGCCATTTTCAAAAATTCGACTTTTTTTTCGGTTTTTTTAAATATTTTAACTTGGAGAATTTCCATTAATTTGATAAATTATTTTTTTTTAAATAATTCAAGAAATGTTCTTTCCAAAATTGTTATCTGTGTTTTTTTATTTTTTTTTTGAATGGTTGGATTTTATCAAAATTTCGGTTTTACTTCAAAATTCTGACTTTTCTAATAAAATTTGAAATTATTTTGAGGCTCCATTATCTTAAAAATTTGTCTTCTTTCAAAATCTTAACTTTTATTGAAAATTTCTTTTTTATAATTGACTTACGAACAGTTTTGAATATTGCAGCATTTGTCAAAATTTCCACTTGCACATTCCTATGTTTTTTTTCAAAAGTTGAATTTTTTCAAAGTTCCTCTTTTTTAAAAAAATATTCCTATACATATTTTTGAAATTTTAGACAACCCTAAAGAGTGGTAAAAAATTCATTCTTTTTTTTGAATGTTTTACCGCTTTTTTCAAATTCTCGATTTATTTTTTTTTAAACTGACATTTGGTTTTGATTTAGACCTTTTCTTGTAAACCTCAACTTTTTTGAAAATTTCTGTATTTTCCAAGATTTCGCCTTTTTTTGAAAATTTCCAGTTTTCAAAATCTCGACATTTTGATCTTTTGTTAACATTTTAACTTTTTTTTTAATGTCGACTTTTTCAAATTTTCCGCTTTTTAAAAATTTTAAAATTACAGTTTTATTTGGTGATTCATTTAAGATTTCAACGAAGAGAAATATTATAACGAAGGCTTCCACGGCCAGAGTCAGTACAGGATATACTTCTTCCGGGATTGGACCGTGTCAAAGAACTACTAAAAGTGTTCGACGTTTCGCCCACCATCGTAGGGGGCTTCTTCAGGAACAAAGAAAGAAAAAATAGATGAAATGAGGGAATATGCAAAAAAGAAAAATAAAAAATAAAAAATAAAAAGGCCAATTTTAAAACATCAGAGCACGGTAACTCAGTATGTCCACCATACCAGAGGCGAAACTCTTCTGAATTGAAAATTGGTACAAAGGATAAGAAAGTTTAGACAGAAGAGCACGGTAACTCAGTATGTCCACCATACCAGAGGCGAAACTCTTCTGAATTGAAACTTGGTACAAAAGAAAGTTTAGGCAGTAGAGCACGGTAACTCAGTATGTCCACCATACCAGAGGCGAAACTCTTAAGTAAGAGAAATATTAATAAAGAATTACTTTAAAGTACAAATGTCAGAAATTAATTCCGAAAAAATTTTGAAATGAGGGTTTAATTAAAACTCTTTCTTTCTTTTGATTTAGATAATGTCGTGTAACTGAGAAATTAATTACCTCAAAAGAAATGAAGAACAAAGATTATTGTGCCAAATCAAACAAAAGCCATCATTGAGATTTAGGTCTTTAATTTCGTAACTCGAAATTCAATTTCGAAAAATGAAATTTCATATAAAATCGAATTACTTATTAGATTTAAAAGTTGAATTTACTTTTGAGTTCAAATTTTTGTTATTGGGTTTTTGTTAAATTTTCTCTTTCCTCAAATAACATTTTAAACTTTACTTTTTTCTTAATATCATTATTTTAAACTCGACATTTTGACTTAGGAATTTTAATTTTATATTGGAATTTCTGCCCTAATCCCGAAATGATACTTTTTGCTCGAGTTTTTTGAGATTCGATCTGACATAAATTATTCGGTTCCAAAATTTCGACATTTTTTATATAATTTCCATTTTCACTTTTATAACAAATTTCGATCATAATAAACTAAAAGTTCAAAAAAAATTCTATTTTAACATAATTGGGTCAATTTTTGTCGACAAAATTTCGATTTCAATTTTTACTTTTCGTTCGTTCGCTTAAAAACTCAAAGTTTCAGAATTTGCAAGGTAATTCTGCATCAAAAAAGTCATAAAAAAATGTTATTTAAAAATTGTTCTAGAACGTGATCATAAAGAAAAAAAAATAATTTTCTCCTAAATAGCATAAAGATTTTGGGTTAATATTAAATCGCTTAAATAGTTTTTGAGAAAAAAATATTTTTCTATTTTTCGGTGTTTTTGATTTTTTTCAAAAACCAAAATAGAGATCTCAAACCTGCATAATCAAAGTATCTTATTAGTAGCAAGATGATCCAGATATCCTTCTGGGACCGATTCATTATACTGATCGTCCTATGGCCTTTATCCGTTTTGGACATTTTCTTCTGTATTACACCAGTCACTAACAATTTATGTAACGCCGTGTGTGTCCTCGTTCGCATTTTTCTGCTAAAGCTAAGTACATATGTAAGTTGTTTTAAACTTTATACTACTAATGTTTCATAAATTAGCATATACTTTCCATTGCTTTGTTCGCTTCATTAAAGCTAATTTGATTTTTCTTTACTTTTGTGTGCCCACCCAATAAATAACAACAGTTTTTCAATTAGCATGTGCCTGACATATGGTGTTATTTCTTATTAGTTACTAAATTTGGTAAATCTACGGGATGATAATTTTGACCAGCAAAAGAAGTCGAAGAAATCAAGATTATACACCTAAGGTAACAATAGAATTCCCTGAAATAAGAATCTGAAATTAATTAGAGAGGAGATTGAAAATGACAATTAGGGAAATTTATTGCTACTGGATCTTGAAAAACATTAATTTGTCACATTGAACAATACTTTTAAGATTCTATCTTTCGCTTACAGAAGACATATTTACAATTTCAGAGCAACAATGGCTTTGATTAATAATATGATTAACTTAAATATATGTTACCATTTTTAGTTGCATTGTCGTTTATCGTCGTTTTATCGTTCCTCTAATTAGAACGTCCTGTAATTATTTGTCCTGTATAAGTTATAATTTTCTTTTTTTTATAAATTACCCGCGGACATTTTAAACTAGTTGATTTCAACGCAGTTTTTGTGATAAATTGCGACTCATTAAGTGTTACACCAGCTGAAAAAAGTGCTATTTAACAAGAAGATCATCATTACGGCACAATTGTCGGCGTGCATAAAATCCTCACAGATTTCTCTTCTTTTCTCCTCGATTATTTTTATGGTCGTTACATTGCGGTCTTCCTTAATTTAGTAAACTTGACCACTTGTACCAAGTTCCTCTATTATATCTAGTGAAATCACTATACAGACATTAGCATTATTTCGCCATAATACGGTGGCCTTAGCGGACAAAACTGCGGATCTTATCGTTAGTTGTTCAATGGGAGACTTTGACTAAGAGTTAAGCGAAATTTTTGGAAGTTTTCTGGAATCTGATGCAATTAAAGGTCAGTTTTGGTAAACCGGCATGCCCCAGAAATCTTGCCAATTCTTGAAGAAAGTCATCTACTGCTTTAAAAAACCCCTTTCACGAAGATTCATTTAGAGGAGCGGTTCATAAACTTATTTTTTATCGCCCTCATTTCAGAAAATCAAGGCCCTCTATGAAAATCTAGCTTCTCCAATTCGACAAATTAATAATCATTTAAAAATAAACTTTAAAATTAAAAATTAAGCAGGCCTTAGGACACTTTAATGAAATTATTACTGTAAACCAAAAATCTTCTGAAAAATTACATATTTCTCAATTTGACTGATATATGTAGTATTAATTTTTTTCAAGTAAAAACCTTGATTTAGTCGAAGGATAGAATGCAGATCAAATTCAAGTTAGATCAAGTCTTTTAGATTATTTCATTTAGATGAATATTTTTGGAGTTGGCACAGGTTTATTCAACTGCACGCAACACAGCAATTGCGGTTGGAATCGCATTTTAGCGTCACCCAAAGCGATCTCATTAACTGTGTTAGTCATAGATTTATTGCCTATGAATGATTTTTAACAGAGAGATTATCAGCACAGTTACTAGTTTCATAAATATTGCGATTGTTTGTACAAAATATTGTATATTTGAAAATAGACAACTTCTTAATTTTTCAATTATCACACAAGAAAATTTGGATAACATTTCAAGTTTATACATAATTAAAAAATCACTAAATTTTTTCATTGACTCACTGTAATAATTGGTATGGAACCCTAATTGTGAGAGCCCGAGTAGTTTTTGTCTAGTTTTTTTTAATTTCTTCTTCTTTACTGTGTTAGTCATAGATTTATTGCGAATAAATGATTTTTAACAGAGAGATTATCAGCACAGTTACCAGTTTCATAAATATTGCGATTGTTTGTACAAAATATTGTATATTTCAAAATAGACAACTTCTTTATTTTTTAATTATCACACAAGAAAATTTGGATAACATTTCAAGTTTATAGATAATTAAAAAATCACTAAATTTTTCCATTGACTCACTGTAATAATTGGTATGGTACCCTAATTGTGAGAGCCCGAGTAGTTTTTGTCTAGTTTTTTTAATTTCTTCTTCTTTACTGTGTTAGTCATAGATTTATTGAGAATGAATGATTTTTAACAGAGAGATTATCAGCACAGTTACCAGTTTCATAAATATTGCGATTGTTTGTACAAAATATTGTATATTTGAAAATAGACAACTTCTTTATTTTTTAATTATCACACAAGAAAATTTGGATAACATTTCAAGTTTATAGATAATTAAAAAATCACTAAATTTTTCCATTGACTCACTGTAATAATTGGTATGGAACCCTAATTGTGGGAGCCCGAGTAGTTTTTGTCTAGTTTTTTTTAATTTCTTCTTCTTTACTGTGTTAGTCATAGATTTATTGCGAATGAATGATTTTTAACAGAGAGATTATCAGCACAGTTACCAGTTTCATAAATATTGCGATTGTTTGTACAAAATATTGTATATTTGAAAATAGACAACTTCTTTATTTTTTAATTATCACACAAGAAAATTTGGATAACATTTCAAGTTTATAGATAATTAAAAAATCACTAAATTTTTCCATTGACTCACTGTAATAATTGGTATGGAACCATAATTGTGAGAGCCCGAGTAGTTTTTGTCTAGTTTTTTTAAATTTCTTCTTCTTTACTGTGTTAGTCATAGATTTATTGAGAATGAATGATTTTTAACAGAGAGATTATCAGCATAGTTACCAGTTTCAAAAATATTGCGATTGTTTGTACAAAATATTGTATATTTGAAAATAGACAACTTCTTTACTTTTCAATTATCACACAAGAAAATTTGGATAATATTTCAAGTTTATAGATAATTAAAAAATCACTAAATTTTCTATTGACTCACTGTAATAATTGGTATGGAACCCTAATTGTGAGAGCCCGAAGGTCCATTGACCTGAGATCCGACCACGTCCGAAAAGTAAATTATTGATACCAGAATTTTGTACTATTTTTGTACCTTTTTGTACCGCTAAAAAAAATTTTTGTACCGCAACCCAAAAACTGAAAATGACAATTTACAATTCGGATCCTAGGTCAACGTGAAAACCACGACTACCTTCAAAATCAAATCTGATTATGCCATAATTTTGTACTATTTTTGTACCTTTTTGTACCACAAGTTTTAATTTTTGTACCGTTTAATTTTCCAAGAAAAACGATATCACAACTCGGGTCCCAGGTCAATGTGAAAATCACGACCACTTTAAAATTTAAATTTGATTATACCATATTTTAGTACTATTTTTGTACCCTTTTGTACCATCAATTAAAAATTTTGTACCACCACCCTAACTAAGAAAAAAAATATTTTAAATATTTCGGATCTCAAGCCAACGTAACAAACTGAAGTACATATCTTCATCAAAAATAAAATCTGACTATACCATGGTTTTGTACTATTTTTGTACCCTGTTGTACCATCAATTAAAAATTTTGTACCACCACCCCAACTAAGCAAAAAATTATTTTAAACATTTCGGATCTCAAGTCCACGTGACAAACTGAAGTACATATCTGCATCCAAAAAAAAATCCGACTATACCATAATTTTGTACTATTTTTGTACCCTTTTGTACCATCAATTAAAAATTTTGTACCGCCACCCCAACTAAGAAAAAATTATTTTAAATATTTCGGATCTCAAGTCCACGTGACAAACTGAAGTACATATCTACATCAAAACTAAAATCCGACTATACCATAATTTTGTACTATTTTTGTACCCTTTTGTACTATCAATTAAAAATTTTGTACCGCCACCCCAACTAAGAAAAAACTTATTTTTAGTATTTCGGATTTCAAGTCCACGTGACAAACTGAAGTACATATCTACATCAAAAATAAAATCCGACTACACCATAGTTTTGTACTATTTTTGTACCCTTTTGTACCGTCAATCAAAAATTTTGTACCACCATCCCAACTAAGAAAAAAAATATTTCAAATTTTTCGGATCCCAAGCCCACGTGACAAACTAAAGTACATCAGTATACATCAAAAATAAAATTTGACCATACAATAATATTGTACCATTTTTGTATCTATTTCTACCATCAGTTAAAAATTTTGTACCACCACCAAAATGAAGAAAAAAAAAATTAAATTTTTCGGAATTCAAGTCAACGTAACAAACTCAAAAACATATATGCATCAAAAATGAAATCTGGCCATACCTTAATTTTGTATTACTTTTGTACCCTTAAAAATTTCGTACCACCACGAAACATAAGAAGAAAAATATTTTATATATTTCGTATCACAAATCAGCGTGATAAAAACAAGTATATATCTACATCAAAAATGATATCTGACTACAATATAATTTTGTACTATTTGGAACCATTGGAACAATTGGAACCAGAACTTGAAAGGGATTGATTGAACTGTGATCCGAAATATTCAAAATATCTTTTTTCTTAATTGGGGTGGCAGTACAAATCTTTTTATTGATGTTGAAAAAAAGTACAAAATTATGGTAGAGTCAAATTTCATTTTCGATGTAGATATGTAATTCTTTTGTCACGCTAACTTGTGATCTGTAATATGTAATATATTTTTTTTATTAGTTAAGGTGGTGGTACAAAATTTTTAATTGATAGTAAAAAAGGGTACAAAAATAATACAAAATTATGGCATAGTCAGATTTTATTTTTGATGTAGATATGTACTTCAGCTTGTCACGTAGACTTGAGATCCGAAATACTTAAAATAATTTTTTTCTTAGTTGGGGTGGTGGTACAAAATTTTTAATTGATGATACAAAAGGGTACAAAAATAGTACAAAACTATGATATAGTCGGATTTTATTTTCGATGTAGATATGTACTTCAGTTCGTCACGTTGGCTTGAGATCCGAAATGTTTAAAATAATTTTTTGCTTAGTTGGGGTGGTGGTACAAAATTTTTAATTGATGGTACAAGAGGGTACAAAAATAGTACAAAACTATGGTGTAGTCGTATTTTATTTTTGATGTAGATATGTACTTCAGTTTGTCACGTGGACTTGAGATCCGAAATATTTAAAGTATTTTTTTTCTTAGTTGGGGTGGCGGTACAAAATTGTTAATTGATGGTACAGAAGGGTACAAAAATAGTACAAAATTATGGTATAGTCGGATTTTATTTTTGATGTAGATATGTACTTCAGTTTGTCACGTGGACTTGAGATCCGAAATATTTAAAATAATTTTTTTCTTAGTTAGGGTGGCGGTACAAAATTTTTAATTGATGGTACAAAAGGGCACAAAAATAGTACAAAATTATGGTATAGTCGGATTTTATTTTTGATATAGATATGTACTTCAGTTTGTCACGTGGACTTGAGATCCGAAATATTTAAAATATTTTTTTTCTTAGTTGGGGTGGTGGTACAAAATTTTTAATTGATGGTACAAAAGGGTACAAAAATAGTACAAAACTATGGTATAGTCGGATTCTATTTTTGATGTAGATATGTACTTCAGTTTGTCACGTAGACTTGAGATCCGAAATACTTAAAATAATTTTTTTCTTAGTTGGGGTGGTGGTACAAAATTTTTAATTGATGGTACAAAAGGGTACAAAAATAGTACAAAACTATGGTATAGTCGGATTTTATTTTTGATGGAGATATGTACTTCAGCTTGTCACGTAGACTTGAGATCCGAAATACTTAAAATAATTTTTTTCTTAGTTGGGGTGGTGGTACAAAATTTTTAATTGATGGTACAAAAGGGTACAAAAATAGTACAAAACTATGGTATAGTCGAATTTTATTTTTGATGTAGATATGTACTTCAGTTCGTCACGTTGGCTTGAGATCCGAAATGTTTAAAATAATTTTTTGCTTAGTTGGGGTGGTGGTACAAAATTTTTAATTGATGGTACAAAAGGGTACAAAAATAGTACAAAACTATGGTATAGTCGGATTTTATTTTTGATGTAGATATTTACTTCAGTTTGTCACGTGGACTTGAGATCCGAAATATTTAAAATAATTTTTTTCTTAGTTGGGGTGGCGATACAAAATTTTTAATTGATGGCACAAAAGGGTACAAAAATAGAACAAAACTATGGATTTTATTTTTGATGTAGATATGTACTTCAGTTCGTCACGTTGGCTTGAGATCCGAAATGTTTAAAATAATTTTTTGCTTAGTTGGGGTGGCGGTACAAAATTTTTAATTGATGGTACAACAGGGTACAAAAATAGTACAAAACTATGTTATAGTCAGATTTTATTTTTGATGAAGATATGTACTTCAGTTTGTTACGTTGGCTTGAGATCCGAAATATTTAAAAAATTTTTTTCTTAGTTGGGGTGGTGGTACAAAATTTTTAATTGATGGTACAAAAGGGTACAAAAATAGTACTTAAATATGGTATAATCAAATTTGAATTTTAAAGTGGTCGTGATTTTCACATTGACCTGGGACCCGAGTTGTGATATCGTTTTTCTTGGAAAATTAAACGGTACAAAAATTAAAACTTGTGGTACAAAAAGGTACAAAAATAGTACAAAATTATGGCATAGTCAGATTTGATTTTGAAGGTAGTCGTGGTTTTCACGTTGACCTAGGATCCGAATTGTAAATTGCCATTTTCAGCTTTTGGGTTGAGGTACAAAAATTTTTTTTAGCGGTACAAAAAGGTACAAAAATAGTACAAAATTCTGGTATCAATAATTTATTTTTCGGACGTGGTCGGATCTCAGGTCAATGGACCTAGAGCCCGAGTAGTTTTTGTCTAGTTTTTTTAATTTCTTCTTCTTTACTGTGTTAGTCATAGATTTATTGAGAATGAATGATTTTTAACAGAGAGATTATCAGCACAGTTACCAGTTTCATAAATATTGCGATTGTTTGTACAAAATATTGTATATTTGAAAATAGACAACTTCTTTATTTTTCAATTATCACACAAGAAAATTTGGATAACATTTCAAGTTTATAGATAATTAAAAAATCACTAAATTTTTCCATTGACTCACTGTAATAATTGGTATGGAACCCTAATTGTGAGAGCCCGAGTAGTTTTTGTCTAGTTTTTTTTAATTTCTTCTTCTTTACTGTGTTAGTCATAGATTTATTGAGAATGAATGATTTTTAACAGAGAGATTATCAGCACAGTTACCAGTTTCATAAATATTGCGATTGTTTGTACAAAATATTGTATATTTGAAAATAGACAACTTCTTTATTTTTCAATTATCACACAAGAAAATTTGGATAACATTTCAAGTTTATAGATAATTAAAAAATCACTAAATTTTTCCATTGACTCACTGTAATAATTGGTATGGAACCCTAATTGTGAGAGCCCGAGTAGTTTTTGTCTAGTTTTTTTTAATTTCACTTCGAAAATTCCAACTTTATTTTAAAACATTTGATTTTTAAGCTTCCAGTTTTTTGAAGGCGTCGAGTTTTTTGAAAGGTTTTTTCACGACCAAAAAATTAGGACCTCTTTCTTTCAAAACTTGGACTTTTTAAAACTATCGAATATTTCCAAAAATTTCAACTTTTTTAAAGGTCCGATCTTTACGAAATATTCTACCTTCCTTGCAAGTTTCGAAATTTCGGAAATTTAAATTTTTTGTAAAAATTTTTTTGCAAATCTCAATATTATTGATCATTTTGACTTTCTTTTCAAATTGCGATTTTTTTTAATGTTCGATATTTTAACTTTTTTGTAGGTACGTTTTGGCTTGCACATTTCGACTTTTTTACGTTCCGATTTTTTTTAAATTTCGAATTTCTTTCAAAATTTTGACTTTAAAAATTTCAAATTCTCTTAAATTTCAAATTCGCTTCAATTAAATTTTTAAAAAATATGTCGGCATTTTTGTAAGTTTGAACTTTTTTTTGAAAATCTAAATTTATTCGATAATTTCGACATTTGTTTCAAAATTGCGATGTTTTTCAAAATGTTCGACTGTTTCGCCCTTTTTACGTTTCGATTTTTTTTATATTTAGAATTTCTTTGAAAATATCTACTGTTAAAATTTCGGTTAAATTGAACTTTTAAAAGATATCAATTTTTTTTTAAGTTAGACAATTCATTGAAATGTGACCCCTTTTGAAATTTTCGACTATTTTTCTAATTTGCTAATTTTTTAAAACTCTTCACTTTTTTAAACAAATTTAAGTGTTTATCAAATTTTCGCTATTTTTTAAATGTTTGGCCTCCTTACCCAAAATTTTAACTTTTTAAAAAAGTGTTGGCCTTTAAAAAGTTCGATCTTTTTTAAAATCTTTCATCAAACTTTCCAAAGTTTCACCTTTTCAAAAATTTGTAACTTTTTTCAAAATTTTTGAATTATTTTGAATCTTGTTTTTTTTTTAATTTCTTTTTATTCTTCATGGTAGACCCTTATTGACCGGAAATAGTATGTTTTTTTCAATTTATTTAACATTTCTTCGGCCCAGTTTGGAAATATTTAAATTTTTATGGTTTGTTGACAATTTTTCTAAGCAGTTTTTGAAATGCGACTTCGTGATATTTAAATGACAGTTCACAAGTGACATTTTCAATAAATTTAAACAGCACTTGGTCGCATTTCAAAAACTGTTTAGAAAAATTGTCAACAAACCATAAAAATTTAAATATTTCCAAACTGGGCCGAAGAAATGTTATATAAATTGAAAAAAACAAAATTTCTTTTTGCCCCATTTATTAAAATGTTAAACAAAAATTCTTACACTTTTTCAACATTTTTCCTTTTTTTACTTTTTTGGCAATTCTAAATAGTTTGACCTCTTAAAATATCTTCAATTTTTTTTTTTTGAATTCTAAGTCGTGAAAATGTTAACCTTTTATAAACATTTTGATATTTACTAATCAAAATTTTACTTTCTGGAATTTTTTGAAAATGTATCAATTTTTTAAAATTAAAATTTCTCGAAATTTTCGAATTAATTTGAACTTTTCATTTTTCCAAAAATTTTGAATCCTTTTTATAGTAACCATTTCTTTAAAGTTTTCAAAATCTTGAATTATTTCAAACTTTCACCTTTTTTTAAATTTTTGACTCTTTTTCACTATTTCGATTTTGTTAAAAATTAGGGATTATTTTCGAAACTTAATTTTCTTGCAAAATTTTAATTTCTTAAAAAATTTTTTCGTTTTATGAAAATTTCAAGAATAATTTTTCAAAATTTTGACTTTTTCCAAATTTTTCTGTTCTATTGAAAATTTTAATGTTTTTTTGTAATCATTTCGTCTTTTTAAAATTTCGAGTTCTCTAAAAATTTGCAAAGTTTTTGAACATGTAGCCTTATTTTTCAAATTTTCGAATTAAAAGTTTCGGCTGTTTTTTAAAATTTCGACATTTTTAAAATTTTCTACATCTACTAACATTACAACTTTTTTTTTGAAAATAAGAATTTTTTTAACCATAAACTTTGTTTCAAATCTCAAATCTCAAATCACAATATAAAAATGGTTGGAAACCTCCGTTGCAGAAGGTCCATCAACTTTGATTTTTTTGAAAATTTTGTTTTATGAAAATCTATTTCTTGAAAATTTTAGCCTTTTATGCAAATTTTGATATTTATTTATGAAAATTTTACTTTAAAATTTCTTTTTCGTCTTTTTAAAATTTTAAGTTCTCTAAAGATTTGGAATTTTTTGAACATGTAGCCTTATTTTTCAAATTTTCGAATTAAAAGTTTCGGCTGTTTTTTAAAATTTCGACATTTTTAAAATTTTCTACATCTACTAACATTACAACTTTTTTTTGAAAATAAGAATTTTTTTAACCATAAACTTTGTTTCAAATCTCAAATCTCAAATCACAATATAAAAAAGTTGGGAACCCCCGTTGCAGAAGGTCCATCAACTTTGATTTTTTTGAAAATTTTGTTTTATGAAAATCTATTTCTTGAAAATTTTAGCCTTTTATGCAAATTTTGATATTTACCTATGAAAATTTTACTTTAAAATTTCTTTTTCATCTTTTTGAAATTTTAAGTTCTCTAAAGATTTGGAATTTTTTGAACATGTAGCCTTATTTTTCAAATTTTCGAATTAAAAGTTTCGACTGTTTTTTAAAATTTCGACATTTTTTAAAATTTCGACAACTACTTACAACTTTCTTTTGAAAATAAGAACTTTTTTAACCATAAGCTTTGATTTGACTCTTTATTGAATAAACTTAAAGGGGGCATGAATAAATTTTTCATTCTCAGCTGGATCACAAATAAAAAAGTTTGGGAACGCCAGTTGCAGAATGTTCATCAACTTAAATATTTGGAAAATTTTGTTTTGTTTTAAATTTTAACGTTTTATGAAAATGTGTTTTTTCAAATTTTGATTATTTTCTAAAATTTAAAATTGCTTTTAATTTTCATTTAAATTACGATTTTCTAAAATTGCTTGTTTCTTTACATTTTTTATTTAAATTTTCTTTTTTTGACATATTCACCTTTTTTGAAAAGTTTACTTTTTTAAAATTTTCGAAATTTTTTGAATTAATTTGAATGTTTAATTTTTCCATAAATTTCAAATCTTTTTTATAGTAACCTCTTCTTTGAAATTTTTGAAATCTTGAATTTTTTCAAAATTTCACCTCTTTTTAAATTTTTGACGAATTTTCAGTATTTCGATTTTGTTAAAAATTTGATAGGGATTATTTTCCAAACTTAATTTTTTTGTTTGAAAATTTTGGTTTTTTAAAATTTTTACGTTTTATGAAAATTTCAAGAATAATTTTTCAAAATTTTGACTTTTTCCAAATTTTTCTGATCTATTGAAAATTTTAATATTTTTTTTAATCATTTCGTCTTTTTAAAATTTCGAGTTCTCTAAAGAGTTGAAATTTTTTGAACATCTAGCCTGGTTTTTCAAATTTTCGAATTAAAAGTTTCGGCTGTTTTTTAAAATTTCGACATTTTTTAAAATTTCGACAACTACTAACATTGCAACTTTTTTTTGAAAATAAGAACTTTTTTAACCATAAGCTTTTATTCGAATCTTTATTGAAAAAGCTTAGAGGGGGCATGAATAAATTTTTTATTCTTCGTTGGGTCACAATATAAAAAAGGTTGGGAACCTTCGTTGCAGAATGCCATCAACTTAAATTTATTTGAAAATTTTGTATTTTTTAATTTTAACGTCTTCATCAAAAATTTGAAACTTTTTTTCAATATTTTCGAATTATTTTGAAGCTTGTCTTTTTCAAATTTCGACTTTTTTTTAAATTGCTCCCTTTACTAAATTTTTCAATTAAAATGTCGACTTTTTTTCAAAATGTCCAATTTTTACTTTTTTTTTAGCAATTCTTCAATATTTTCGCTTTTATAATAATACAAAATTTTTCTAAACATCTTTTTTTTTGAAAATTCTGATATTTTTTGAAGATGTTAACTTTTTATGAAATATCTGATATTTTATAACATTTTACTTTACAATTCTCTTTTTTTAATATTTGGGCTTTTTTGGAAAAATTGTTTTTTAAACATTTCGAGACTTCGCCTGTTATTAAAATTTTGAACATTTTTCAAAATTTGGAAATTTTCGAATTAACTATTTTTAAATTTTATATTTTTAAACATTTTGAATAGCTTTAAAAATTGTTTCGTTTTTTGACTTAAGGAAAATGTTTACGTGTTTTTTCAAAATTTAACTTTTTAAAAATTTTTGACTATTTTTCAGTGTCTTGACTTTTTAAAAATTGAAATATAAATCTTGTCCCCTGAACTCCAAGAAAGATTAAAAAACATAAAAGAGGTTGCTCTAACGCGTTTCGATAGCCAAGCTATCATCTTCAGAGAGATACTGATCTTTCTTGGTTTTAGGGGACAAGATTTGTATTTCAATTTTTTAAGGTAACCAAGGACCAGTCCGTTAATCAAAAATCTCAACTTTTTAAAAAATTAGGTAAAGATTTTTTTATAACTTAGTTTTGTGAACATTTTAATATTAATTTTTAAAATTTTCCAATTTTAAAAATGTTTCTAATTTTTGTTTCTAATTTTCAAATTCTTTTATCATTTCTTTTTTTTTAAGTTCGACTTCTCTAATTTGGAAATGTTTGTATATTTCGCCTTTTTTTCCACATTTTTGAATTAAAAGTTCGGCTATTTTTCAAAATTTCGACACTTTTCAAAATTTAAACTCCCTTCTAAGATTTCAATTTTTTTTTTGTTGAAAATTTTAACTTTTTTAATCGTGATCGTTGATTCGAATTTTCGACTTCTACTGAATAAACTTGAAGGGGGACATATTTACATGTATTTTTATACTCGGTGATGGGAGGGGGGGGGTCAACAAAAAAGGTTGGGAACCAATGCGCAATGTCTATCAATGTCCTACCTACTTGAATACATCAATGATTTTTTTTTCTTTTTTAGAGTTTTTTCGCCCAATTTCAACTTTTTTTAAAATGTTGGGGTTTCTTGGAATCTTTCAAGAAATTTTGCATAAGGTTTTACCCCGAAATTGCAAGAAATGAGCTGAAATTTGTATATTAAGATTGAAATATTGAGCAAAACGTGACGAAATTAAGATGCAACATTGCCCAACTTCTAAGCTTATAATCCTTTGGGATAAAAACAATGCCACTTGTCTCTAGATAGCAGTGACCGAACATTTTTGTGAAGGAAATTAAAATTTCTAGACTAAAACTAAAACTTTAATTTTGTGGAGCATTCAAATAAAAAATCCATGTGCCCACTCTGTTGTGTGTCTCTCTGTTGCCCACCCTTGTTTTTAAGCAAACTATTTGCAGTTCCTTGCAATGAGCATATAAAACAGAGAAAAAGATTTTGCACTTTACACATTATACTCGCACAACTTGTTCTTCTATTTCTTGACAGGGGTTTATTAATTTTCGAATTATTGTTTTCTACTTGTTTAATGGGTAACTCTGATCTTATCAGTTCGATTACGTTAATGACGAATTCATAGTTGCAAGGTCATTAAAATACAGAAAATATAATATCTAGCGCACGAGAAGGTTATCGTTGTACGCTTCAGATTGTCGAGAATCGTGAGACAGATTGTCCCTCTGATTTTCAATAGGCGGGTTCTATTCCTACTGTCTCAGATGGATTCCAGTAGGAAAGTTGCCTAAGTTTGAGGAAATATTAAGTATTTTTATTTTCTGACATATTTGACAACAAATACTAATTACTATTAAACATGTCAGAAAAGTTACACACACATTAGGTATTTTTAATTCATATATCTGTGGAAGGAACCAGTGGCGGCTGGCATATGGACACTGTGGAACTGCAGCGTCCCCAATTTCGCTTACGAGTTTTTTTCTCAAAATTTTCTGAACACTTTTCATTACACAATTGTTTGCAGAAATTTTAAATTTTCTCTGATTTGTTTTTATAGACATTTTAGGTTTCTGTCACAAAGTTACGACATTTAAAAACCTATTTTATTTGTAATTTTGATTAAAATCACAGTTTTAAAAACTAATTTTTGTAAAAGTTTTGAGGAAGAAATCAATATTTCGAGCAGGAATGAAACTTATTTCGTATTTTAATATTTCTCTAAAAAATAAGTTAATATGGAATCTTCGAATTTTTACCTCAAATTTCATGTGCAAAATTTTGAGTTTTTTCAGATATTTTGGTTTTTTTTCGGAAATTTTGATTTTTTTCTGCAGTTTCCATTTTTCCTAAATATTTTATCAAAATAAATTTTCTCGAAATGTCCATTTTTTCTGAAAATGTCGTTCTTAAAATTTCTTCTAGAAATTCCAACTTCTCCAGATTTTTCTTTGTGTTCCTCTAATTTGCTTTAAAAATGTCAAGTTTTTCACGACACTTTGACAATTTCAAGTTCATTTTGTTTTCTAGTTTTGACAAAAAATGTTTGGAAAAAATCCTGAAAGCTCTATAAAAATTTTAACATTTTGGAAAGATATTTCAAATTTGTTTTTAAATTTCGATCTTTTCTCTAAGAAATTTTGCTTTTTTTTCCTATACAATTTGTGTTTTTCTCTAAACATTTCATACAAAGAATTTTTTGAAATTTCGACTTTTTTGGAAATTTTGTCGTTAAAATATTTTTTCTTGTAGAAATTTTGATTTCTCTCTAATTTGTTTTGGAAAGTTTTTTAACGAAATTTTAATATTTTAAAGTTCATTTTATTTTGTAATTTTGGTAAGAAACAGAAAATTATTAAGTGTAAATTTAAGGAAAATAACTTCAAATCTGTATAAAAATAGGAAATCTAGAAAATTACTACTAGTGTAGGACCAAAGAAAATTCTGCATCGGAATTTCCAATGTTTCCAGTAATATTAAATTTATTCTCAAGTTCGAATTTAAAATTTAAATTTTGATAAAAAAAAGATCGAAATTTAAAGATTAAACTCAAAAGTTTAAGAGAAAGAAGATCATAATTGTAGAAAAAGTTGAAATGTCTTATTAGTAAACAACATTTTTAAAAAAAAAATAACATTTTCGGAATTAAAGAAGAAAAGTTTTTTGACATAAATTAATTGTCAAAAATATTCTTATAATTTCGACATTTCTAGAAGAGTCTTAAAATTTCGAAATTAAAATTAATCAAAATGTTAAAAAAATTCATTAACAATGTACTGTTCTATTTTAAATTTTTTCTAGTAATTTTGAAGTTCCAGAGAATTTCAAAAATCAAATATTCCAGCTTGAAGCCAATTTTTTGCGATTAAAATTCAAAATTTGGCAATTTATTTGCAGATAAAATGCAAGTTTTTTTTTGGAAATTTGTTTTAAAACTTTGTCCGATTTTAAAAATAGAAATTTTTGTTATTAATTTTTTTAAATTCAAGTGTTACTTCGAAATTTTTCTTAAAAAATGTAAATTTAAAAAGAAAAATATTACCACGTTTAAAAAATAAAGCTAAAGTTGTTAGAAAAATCAAACTTTTAAAAAAGAAGTTAAATGTTAGCAAATTTTGAAATTTTCATAGAAAGTCAAATTTTCAAAAGAAACTTGGGATTGCGAAAAAAATTTTCAATTTTTAAAATGGTTGACATTTTCAATAATTTTGGGAATGTGATTTAAAGACGAATTATAGCAAAAATATCGACGTTTAAAATAAATTTCGAAGTTTTAATTGAACTTTCGAAGAAACTGAATTTTTTGAATATTGCAGAAGACTCAAAATTATCGAAAAATACATAATTATCAAAAAGGTTGAAATTTCGAAAAGGTAAAATTTAGAAAAAAGTGAATTTTTTAATAGTTCAAATTTAAAAAGAATCCTTTCTTTCAAGTCGAAGATTTAATTGGAAATGTTTAAAATTTTAAAAAAAGTTCGAACTTTTCAAAAAAAAGTCCAGTTTTCAAAAAGAGTCGAAATTTTGAATAAAAAGTCGATGTTTTGAAATGGAGTCGAAATTTTACGAAATATTAATCGAAAATTTCAATAAAAGGTTTTGAGACATGTTTGACTTAAAAAAAAAATCACAATTTTTAAATAAAGGATCGACAGTTTGCAAACAAATGTCAAAATTTTGAAAATGGTTAAAATTAAAAAAATAGGCGAAATTTTGTAGTTTTCCAAAAATTTTAAATTTTGGAAAATTACTAAAATTTTGAAAAATTCAAACATTTGAAAAAGGCCAGAATTTTCAACAAAGTGGGATTAAAATAAAGAGTCGAAAATTTTAAAAAAGTGCAGATTTAATAAAGGTTAATTTTTTTAATAAAGTCTAAATTTGTTGACAAGGCAAAAATGTTCAAAATCGTTCAAATTTCCAAAAGAAGTGAACATTTTGCAATGTCTGACTTAAAAAAATCACAATTTTTAAATAAAGGATTGACAGTTTGCAAAAAAATGTCAAAATTTTGAGAACAGTTAAAATTAAAAAACAGGCGAAATTTTGAAGTTTTCCAAAAATTTTAAATTTTGGAAAATGACTAAAATTTTGAAAAATTCAAACATTTGAAAAAGGCCGGAATTTTCAACACAGTGCGATTAAAAGTAAAGAGTCGAAAATTTTAAAAAAGTGCAGATTTAAGTAAAGGTTAAAATTTTTAATAAAGTCGAAATTTGTTGACAAGGCAAAAATTTTCAAAATCGTTCAAATTTCCAAAAGAAGTGAACATTTTGCAAAAGAAGAAATTTTCAAAAAGACAAGATCGAAATTTACAGTCAAAATTAAAAAAATATCAAAATTTGCAAAAGATTTGGGAATTCTTATCGAATTTACGAAATAATTAGAAATTTTAAAAGAGTTTAAATTTTAAATAGTTGGGAAATTTGCACTCAACTTTTCAATAAAAATCAAAATTATCGAAACCGGAATACTGAAAAAAAGTGAAAATTATCAGATAGATTGAAGTTTTCAAATGAAATATTGAGAAGTTACAATTTTGGAAAAAGTTTAAATTTTTGACAGTTAAAATGTTGAATCAAGGTGGAATCATTTTTTAAAAAGTTTAAATTTTAGATCAAAAAAAATTAAAATTTTGAAAATATATCGAACATTTCATAAACTTTCAAAATTTTCAAAAAAATCGAAATTTTAAAAGAATTTGGAAAATTAAGAAGTAGCGAAATTTTCAACAACATCAAAAATAATCGAAACTTTGCAAAAAAGTCGAAATTTTGAAAAATAGTTGACCTTTAAATAAAAACCAGTCGAAATTATTAAGAATCGAAATTTTCTATAAAACAAATTATAATTTTCCAAAAAAAAATATAAACAAAGATGAAATTTAGAAAAAAGTCGAAAATTTAAAAAGTTAGAAGTCCAGTTTTGAAAAAATTTACATTTTTAGAAAAAGTAAGAATTTTCAAATGGTAAAAATTAAAAAAAAATTCAATAATTAATTTTCAAAAAAAATTACAAAAGAAACAGAACACCGAAAAGTCTAAATATGGCATTTACGAAAATACAGACATTCTTAAAAGAGTACTCACAGTTTTTCAGAAAAGTCAATGCTTGAAAATAAAATAAAGTCCAGATTACAAAAAATCTAAATTTTGCAATAGAGTCGAAATTTGGAAAAAATCCAACCTTTCAAAAAACGCGACATTATCAGAAGTTTTCATTCTCAAGTTTTCAAAGAAATCTAAAATTTTGGAAAAGTAACATTTTGAAAATGTCGAAGTTATCAGTCAAAATATTAAAAATTTTAAAACGCTTAACATTGCCGCAGCACTCCCATTGGTTTTGGCTACGAGCTGTCACTGGAAGGAACTTTATCAAAAGAACCCTCCAGGCGTCTATAGTAAATCATAGGTAGCTAGTGTTGCCAGTGGTAGCGGAATTCCGCTATTGGTAGCGACATTTGAAGCGTTCAGCAGCATAGCGGCGATGACGATAAATTGAACAAAAAGTAGCGGAATTTTGAGGGCACCCAAATTTTTACAGTTTATTTTCAAAAACTAAGTCAACAATAAATAAACTAGTTGTTGAAAAACTTACATAAAGATTTATTTCATTGCGCCATCTGACAGAGTAGTTAATAACAAGTGTAGAAAGTTAATCACAATCATTGCAATAATCTTTAGAAAACTTAGTTTTTATTTTTCTTATAGAAAAATATGTATGTCCCCTGAGATACTATGTTAATCGACGACTTTAAAGCCATTTAATAATTCAAAATAGCCCTCAGGTAGTATAAGAATTTTTTTAAAATTTTTGTTAGCGATCTTTATTTTAAAGATAAACGAAAGGTTTCTTATCTTTGCTTTTAATTATCCTCTGAAGGTAAAGAAAAGGTATTTATTCTTCAAGGTCAGGCTTCTTGTAGAATTCTTTACCCTTTTTGTTTTGGGTAGCGTCTGATAGCGGAATTTTAAGGGTCTGGTAGCGACATTTGGTATTGAACCACTGGCAACACTGTAGGTAGCTGGACTACCAACAGTTGAAACACTGCCACCTAGCGAAGCGATGTGAATGTTTTAGTACTTAATTGTCGGAACATTTGTTAGCATTCGATATACCAAACTGACGAGATCTAACAAGATCGAAACCGGTATTTGGTTTCCAAACTTCGAATCTAATAAATGTTTAAACCTATTGGTCTGTGCATTACAGAATCCTCGTCTTCTGGGAACTCTCCTAGAGAGCAACCGCTTTGCTAGGTGGCAGTGTTTCAACTGTTGGTAGTTCTGCTACCTATGATTCACTATAGACGCCTGGAGGGCTGCATGAATTTGTAGTCTAGGTTGCATTCTTCTTGCATACGACATTGTTGGCGATGGCCATAGTTTCTCTATGGACCAACAGGTGTAGTACTAAAGAATCACTCGCTTGACGCTGCCTGTGAATGTTTTAGTACTTACTTGTCAGAACATTTGTTAGCATTCGAGTTGGATATACCAAACTGACGAGATCTAACAAGATCGAAACCGGTATTTGGTTTCCAAACTTCGAATCTAATAAATGTTCAAACCTATTGGTCTGTGCATTACAGAATCCTTGGCTTCTGGGAACTCTCCTAGAGAGCAACCGCTTCGCTAGGTGGCAGTGTTTCAACTGTTGGTAGTTCAGCTACCTATGATTCACTATAGACGCCTGGAGGGCTGCATGAATTTGTAGTCTAGGTTCATTCTTCTTGCATACGACATTGTTGGCGATGGCCATAGTTTCTTTATGGACCAACATGTGTAGTACTAAAGAATCACTCGCTTGACGCCGCCTGTGAATGTTTTAGTACTTGTCAGAACATTTATTAGCAATCGAGTTGGATATACCAAACTGACGAGATCTAACAAGATCGAAACCGGTATTTGGTTTCCAAACTTCGAATCTAATAAATGTTCAAATATATTGCTCTGTGCATTACAGAATCCTTGTCTTCTGAGAACTCTCCTAGAGAGCAACCGCTTCGCTAGGTGGCAGTGTTTCAACTGTTGGTAGTTCAGCTACCTATGATTCACTATACACGCCGCCTGGAGAGCTGCATGAATTTGTGGTCTAGGTTGCATACGACATTCTTGGCGATGGCCATAGTTTCTCTATGGACCAATAGGTGGTAGTACTAAAGAATCACTCGCTTGACGCCTCTGAACGTTTTAGTACTTACTTATCGTCAGAACATTTATTAGCAATCGAGTTGGATATACCAAACTGACGAGATCTAATAAGATCGAAACCGGTATTTGGTTTCCAAACTTCGAATCTAATAAATGTTCAAATCTATTGATCTGTGCATTACAGAAAAGAACCCTAGCAGTGCACCAGCAGTTGACTAAGACGAAAATGATGCCAGGTCCAGAAGCGCCATACCAAAACCACTTCCGCTGTGTGTAGTTTTCAGAAATATAGTAGTTGGTTTATTCATTTTCCAAATACAGTTTCAAAAGCAAATAAAATATCGAAGTCTATAAAAACGCCTTTACGTCTATCTGCTCTATTGGACAAAATATTCATATCTAATTACGTACGTTGCTCATTTCCAAGCGGTAGTATTCAATCCGTATCTGACAATCAGCAAATAACTACTTCCGCCATATAAAATCTCGCAACAGACGTTACGTCTCGATGTTATTAAGAATAAATGCTTGAATGGGCAACTGTATCTCGAATGTCATCTCGATCAAGTTGTATTTTTTTTTATTGAAAGTTTTGTGACCGTACGTCGACTTCAATTACGCAAAGCAACAGCCGATAATTGCGGCTAATCAGGATCATTTATAATAATCCTAGCGATCTCGTTCGTCAAACTAATATCGAATGGCAAGTTCGATCCGATCAGGCCGTTTATATACATACGGCCACTTATACGGAAATCAACAGCGAACAATTTGTGATTTTATAGAGTTAGTTTTAAATCGAGTTAAATTTTTGTTTAAAGCAATAAAAATTTGATCAGGGGTTTTCAGTTAGTATATTAGTGGCCACTAGTAGTGATGGGCAAAACTGCTACTTACAAGTAGCAGTTACAAGTTGCTCCTGCTACAATCAAGTAACAGTTTTAAATAGCTGCTACTTTTGTCACTGTTACTTATCATGAATACGTGTTAAACGATCGCAGTCGCAGTTGGAATCAAATGGAGCAACGAGTAACGGACAAGGAATACCTGCTACTGTACTCTGCTACACTGCTACTGCTACTTTTTTCTAATATTCGGTTTTTCTGATTTTTTTAAATTTAAATTTCCGAAAATTTCTTGTTTCTCAAAATTTGTCCTATTCTCGAAATTTTGACTTGTACTGATATTTTATGTTTATCAAAATCTCCAGTCAGAGTGAAAAATTTTCTCAAGATTACAACTTTCTCTGAAAATTGCGTTTTTTTCTCATAGAATACGACCTTTGAAAATGTAACTTTTTTTAGTTCTTTATTTTAAATATGATTTTCTAAACATTCCAAAATTTTCCCACATTTTTTCGAAATGTATCTCTTTCGAAACTATTCTTGAAAATTCTACTTTCGTCTTGAAATTAAACTCACTTTTGAAAATTTTGACTTTTTTTCAAAAAATTTCAACCCTTTTCTAGACATTTGGACGGTATTTTTCAAAAATTTAATTTTATCGAAATCCATTTTTTTAACATCTGGATTTTTCTAAAAATTCCTTTTTATTTAAATTTAACTTCCCGAAAATGTGCCCTTTTCTCAAAATTTGGTCGATCTTTTGTTAAAAAAATTTCGAGGTTTTCGATATTTTTTTTAATACACATTTTAGAATAATATCCCAACTCGATTCTCAAAATTCTGAAATTCTCAAAATCTATCTCAATATTGGATATTTTATGATGTCATGGTAGGGCACTTGTCTATCCCTATGACTTAAGCACTCAAAAGAAAATAAAATTTAATCGGAAAATTTAAAGTTCTTCCCAAAATTTGCCCATATTTTTTTCAAAATTTAGGTCTTTGAAATATTTTGATTTTCTACTAGATTTCGTCTTTTTCTTTGAAACTTCTTTTTTAAAATTTAACCGTCTCTCAAATTGTCGTTTCTCAATTTTAAGGGTTTTCTCGAAATTTCGTTTTTTTAAACATTGTATCCTTGTTGAAATTTTTCACTTGATGGAATCAGAATTATATGTTTTTACTGTTTGCCTAAAAATCAACTTTTTCTCGAAATTTTTATGTTTATTTCAAAATTTAGTATTTAATATTTCGAGAAAAAAATACTTTTCTTAAACATTTGAATTTGTCTAAAAATCTCTTTTTATTTAAATTTAACTTCCCGAAAATTTAATGTTTTTCAAAATTTGTCATAATGTCAAAAGCAAGTAGAATACAACCTAGACTGCAAATTCATGCAGCCCTCCACGCGTGTATAGCGAATCATAGATAGCTGAACTATCAACAGTTGAAACACTGCCACCTAGCGAAGCGGCTGCTCTCTAGGAAAGTTCCCAGAAGACAAGGATTCTAATGCACAGACCAATAGGTTTGAACATTTATTAGATACGAAGTTTGGAAACCAAAGACCGGTTTTGATCTTGTTAGATCTCGTCAGTTTGGTATATCCAGCTCGAATGCTAACCAATGTTCCGACAAGTAAGTACTAAAGAATCAACGAACGTCAAGCGTGTTACTCTTAGACTACAGCCACCTAGTGATCCATAAAGAAAACTATGGCCATCGCCAACAATGTCGTATGAAAGTAGAATACAACCTAGACTGCAAATTCATGCAGTCCTGACGAGATCAAACAAGATTGAAATCGGTCTTTGGTTTTCAAACTTCGAATCTAATAAATGTTCAAACCTATTGATCTGCGCATTAGGATAATCACGAAAGTTTAACAAAATGCGATGTTTCCAAAAATTTCTATTTACAATGGGACCGTTTCTCAAAATTTCGACTTTTTTACAAATTACTCATTTTTTAAAAATTGTATTGACATTTTTAGGAAACTCGAGAAAGAGATTTTTTATGAATTTCAAGAATAACCACAAAATTGAAATAAAGTAAAAATTCTGAGAGAAATATGTTTGGGGAATGAATTTTCCCTCCTAAATTCGACTTTCAATACACTTTTTTCCTAAAATTCAACTTTTTAAAATTTCGAATGTTTTTCTTCGAAATGTTTATAGTTTTCGAAGTTTTTCCAAAGTTTTTGTTTTTATTTTAGATTCAACTTTCTGGCTTTTTCCAAAGTTAGGTTCTATTTCCAAATTTCAAATGTAATTTGAAAATTCGATTCTCCAGTTTATGTAATTAGGTGAAAATATACATGTACTCAGCAGGGACGTTTTCAGGTTTTCTTCTTTTTTTTATTAAATTTTCAAAATGGTTCTTGTCCTTCCCCGAACGAAATCTTGCTTATGTTTGGAAAACAATTTGGTTCGTTAAAGTTGCAATTGGTCGAATTTCGACCACGAGCCATACCAGTTATTCATCGATTTCTGATTTGGTAAAAGTATGGTTGACCTCTGAAGTGAACGGACGCGAGTCGAGAACCCGTCAATAAATAACCCAGAAATTGGGCCTTATTACGATAGATTTTCGACAAATAGTCAAAGAACAAAGGGGTGAATAATAGTGAGTGAGATTGGACACTTAAAAGTGGGAAAGTGCAGCAAAATAGGAAACAAAGGCGGTAAGAGAGTATAAATATAATAATGAATAAATCCAAACAGGGGAAGCAAATAGAAGGTCGCAAGTTATCGCGAAGAAATTGATAAATAGTGATAAAAACATCGACTTGTGAAGTAAAACGGCGAGCTAGTTTAAAATTTTTTGCCTAAATATTAGAAAGAAATCTACCGTTGGCAAATAATCATAAACAGGACTGTACCAAAAATCAATAAATATAGAAATAAAATGGATAGCGAGGATGAACATAATATTGGAGAAGGAAAAAGAAGGCAAAGCGCTGAAGATCTAGCGGACTTCTTCGGAAAGAGCAGCAAAACTTTTAGAACACCAATGAAAAAGAATACAAGAGAAGAAGAAGATAAACTTTACTAAATATGATGCGCCAGATGATAGCTGAACAAAAGGAAATAACAGAAAAATTATTAAAAATAGGTGATGAACAAACAAAAGTCATGGAAGAAATAGTGAAAATTAAACAAGAAAACACTGCATTGAAACAAGAAAACTAGTGTTGGAATAATCGAACGATTTTCAGAATCGAATACATTGAATTCGAATACTTTTGAGAATCGAATAAGTATTCGAATACAAAGAATCGAATTATGGGATAATAAAATACCTACTAGAAAAATTGTCTCGGCGGCCTATTCGAGGTATGTGGTGGCGAGATATGACTTTCGATTTCAGCACTTTTGTACCTATGCCCGTAATTGGTAGTTCCCTAATTGAATATATACAAATTTCTTAGTATAAATAAATCTTGAAGCTTTAGAATTCACATACGTATCTTTAACTTTGATTGGATTCGCATGTTGGCACTGTATTTCCTGATATTGTTAAATTTTATTATTAAAATTGATAGCCAAATTTTAAAGAGTACTTAAGCATTTTGTTATTTAATAATTTTATCAGAAGGATGAAGCAATAAATTAAAAATTAGGTACATATTCGAATGCAGGAGTGTGCGAACATAATGCGTAACCAATCATCCAGAACAAAAATGATCTCGAATACAATACGCATTCAATAATGTATGTCTAAGATCTCGAATACAAGAATCAGGTACAGTATTCAACATCCGAGAATTTAAGAATCGGAGATGTAGCCTAGTTAGGAGACCGATTCTATTCACTACTCAACATTCTAATGTTTTGTTGTATTGGACTACCACAATCTCGAATACATATTTTGTATTCGAATACACATTTTGTATTCGAATACACATTTTGTATTCGAATACAAGCAAGTACCCGAGAACTTATGAATCATGCGATGATGAGATGTTGCTTGCGCGAGGCGAGAACCCGATTCTATTCATATTCTCACTTCAACTTACGGAGTCTGGGAGTATTCGAATACTTCAGTTGAGAACCGGATGTATTCGAGATCTTGGTAGAATCGAATACATCTCACAACTTGTATTCGAATAGCCCAACACTAAATAAAGAAAACGAACACATCTGTTTTTATTTAGAAATAGACAACGTTGTTGTTTAATTACTTTGTGAGAATGTTAGAAGAGTAAGACAATAATAATATCAATAGTAAAGTAGTATTGGACCGTGGCCTCTTAGCTCTAACCTAAACGCAAACAAAGACTAGGTAGTTTTAGCAGAAGGATCGCAGCATCCCCCCGAAAAAAATCCTGGTTACCGGCTTGTTTCGAGACTTTCCTCAGTAAATAATATTCAGACGAAAATAGAAATTTTAGGGGTGAGACTCTAAACAATAAGTATTTTCAAATTAAAACTTAATTGTTGGCATATTCTATTGATGAAATATCGACATAAAATAAGTAGAATGTGAAAAAATGAATGTTTTGACAGGCAATCTGGTAATGCTCAATCCCATCGCCAATCCTTATAAAGGTAAAAGTTTAATATTAATTCACTTTTACTGCAAAATATATGTCAGAAAAAGCATTATAGCAATGAAATTAAAACTATATAACGTGTTTAATTATTCATATCATTCTACAGAAAAAAATGACTCTAGGGATAAATCACCCTTTTCAATGATTTTTTGTGTAAAACCCCTAGAGTGGTCAATTTTATTTTTTTATTTTCTTAATGACATTGCCAAATTCCATAAAATTCAATGATTTAAAAGTAGGTATAAAAGAAAAAAATTAAACCCACCCCTATACAAATTAGGGGTTGCAACTCTTTAGCATAACTAATACGTTTTTAGAAACAGATTCTTATGGGAAATAACCGAAATTTACCGAAAAATTCCAATTTATTCTTGAGATATTAAAGAAAAACTCTTTTTGGGGATTATCTTTAGGGGTGGGAAGTTGACCAACTAAATCACCAATTTAGCATCTAAAAACATTGTTGATACATTATTTTGATGAAATATCAACATATAATAAGTTAAAGATGAAAAAATAAATGTTTTGATTCGCAATCTAATAATGATCAAATCCATGGGGTTCTCCAAGCGTCATAAAAATAGGGGTGTTACGGTATTTCACTGTTAATGCAAAATATATGTCAAAATAATGATTTTAAAAATAAAATTAAAAACATATGTTGTGTTTTACTTTCCATATCACTGTACAGAAAAAATTAACTCAAGGGGTAAATCAATTCAAGACTTTTTTTGCAAAACCCCGAGACAGATCAATTTTATTTATTAGTTTTTTCATAAAATTGTTAAATTTGATGAAATTCAGTTGTTCAAAAGTTGATATATAAGAAAAAAATGAAACTCACCCCCATAAAAATTAGGGGTTGCAACTTTTTACCATAACTAATATGTTTTTAGGAGCGCTTTTTTATGAGAAATAGCCGAGCGTCTGCTTCATCAAAAAATTCTGATTATTTCTTGAGTTATTAAAGAAAAACTGTTTTTTGGGGTTAACTTTAAGGGGGGTTTCACCACTTAAATCGCCGAGTTAGCATCTAAAAAAATACTTGTCCAATAATACTTTATGTACTATAACATATTACAAAATGAAAAAAAATCGGTGGGGTACACCTCGGGTACTTTGCTTGTTAGTATCACTTCCTCCTCGAAATTTCCAATGTAGATTTGAAACTTACAGTTTAAAAAAGATTGGTTTTTAAGTCCAATTATTTTTCGAAATTTAGATTTTCAGTTCAAATTCTGGATTTTTATTTATAAATTTTGGATGGATTTTCGAAAGCTCACGTCTTCAATTCTTTATTTTATTTAGTTTTTATAACTTTTACAAATGAAGAAAATTTGGTCACAATCAATTTTATACCTGTTTTCTTACTGCTTATGCGCAAAACAGACAAACCATCAAGAACATGAAAAAGCGAGAATCTTGCTAGCAAGACGAGAATCGAACCAGCAAGAAATTGGCAAGACAAGGAGTGAAACAATATCTTGTCCTGCGTAGCAAAACAAGACAAGATATTAGCAAGGAAGACAAGAAACATTGCTTTGTTCATTACTATATGGTAATGTAAAATTCGATTGCATTTTCATATTCCAAATTTGCCCGTTTGAATTACCGTTATGAACTAACGGACGTTATATGGATGGTATAATGTTTAAGCTTCGTCTAAAAAATAAACAGTTTTGTCTTATGGGTTATTAATTTGTACAAAAGCTGTTAAAATTTTCTTAAACGCGAACAAATTAGCTTTCGTAACATCGTTTTTGTTGTACCACACATGTTCATTATCTCTCTATTCATGTATCATTAAGTCTAATTACCTACAAAGCCTGTAATAAGTAATATACCCGCAAGGTCTTTAGTTGGAATATTAAATTGGAACCCATGCTACCGAATCCAAATAATACCTTTAAGGCTTCTTCAGGCGTCGAACGTCGTATAAAAATTCCCACGACTCGGATTGTTCCTTTGAAATTATTTATGTCGTCTTCTGAACCACCGTTTTCAATAACGTAAAGCAATATGGGTTAATTTCCTTTTGTCCACATAAGACCGACATGAATTATCTTGAGATTTGAATACGGTTTGATTGAACGGAAGCAATTACTTTTTTTAACATCTCTAAGAAAGTGTTTTACTTCACATTTAAATTGAAATGGCTGTCTCGGATTTCGCTATTAGATTAACACTTGCGAAACATGCTGGTCATTGTTACAGAGTCAATGAATTTTACTATCTCAGATTAGAGCACTGAACCAAACTCGGTGATATATATTTTTTTTTGGTGGAACGGACTGGTCCCTCGTTATCTTCAAAAATTCAAATACAAATTTTGATACCTGCAACCAAAAAAGATTAAAAAAAAACAACAAAGGTTGCTCTAATGCGTTTCGATAGCCAAGCTATCATCTTCAGAGAAATACTGTTTTGTATTTCAATTTCTGTGATGTATAATCAAATTCAAAAATATGCTTTATATATATATATATATATATATATAATCGATCTTCCTTCTACCTTTCGGTGTCGGGATTAATAATAATAGCTATTGTCTTTGCCTCTATATGTTTTCCAGAAATTTTTTCCACTCTTTTCTATCTTGTGCTAATTGTTTTGCCTCTGTTGTATGTTTTTTTCTCCTGAGTATTTTTCCTATTATGTTGTCCCAGGTTTCTTCCGGTCTGCCTCTATCCCTTTTGATGGCTGGCTTTGCCTCCCATACTCTTTTTACTAATCTGCTATCCTCCATTCGTTGTAAGTGTCCCCACCATGCCAATTGCCTTTGTTCAACATATTCTAATACTGGTCTTGTTTCGTGTTCTGCTCTTATGTCCGTGTTCCTTATTTTATCTCTTCTTGTAATTCCTTTGACTGTTCTTAGGTATTTCATTTCTATGGCTTGTATTCTATTTTTCATTTTTGTCTCCAGTATCCATGTTTCGCTTCCGTACGTGAATATAAGTCTGAAGATTGTATGGAATATTTTTATTTTTGTTTTCTTCGAAATTTCCTTCTTGCTGATAAATCCGTCTTTTAGCAGATGGTATGTGTTTATGGCTTTTTGTGTTCTCTCCATTATGTCCTTTTCTTGGCTTCCACAGCTGTCTGTTATTGTGCCAAGATACTTGAATTGTGTCACCTGTTCGATATCGTTTTCTTGAATCTTTATGTTAATCTTTTCTTGTTTCATTGCTATCAACATAACTTTGCTTTTTTTGGTATTTATTTTCATCCCGTTTTTTTTTAATATACTGTTCCATGTATTTATGTTATGCTGTAATCCTCTTTCTGTATTGGTCATTATTAGTAAATCGTCTGCAAATGCGCATTGTCGAATTTGTACTGGTTTTAGTTTCCTCATTCCCACGTGGAGTTCTTGCGTGTCTTGTTTACTTTCTTTAATTAGGTGGTCCATGAAAATATTGAACAGCGTGGGGCTTAGAGCACCTCCCTGTCTTAACCCATTTTTTGTTTCGAATGTTTCAGATGTTTTATTGTTTTTAATTACTTGATTTAGGTTCTTCTTGTATATACTTTTTATTGCTTGCATTAATTTTCTATTTATGCTCATTTTTTGTCAGATGTTCCATATTTTCTTACGACTAACCCTATCGAAAGCTTTTTCCAGGTCGATAAATGCAAAATATGCTTTTGTTTTACTAAGTCGAGTTTTTTCCATTATCTGTTTTATTGTGAACATATGATCATGTACGCTTCTTCTTGTTCGAAATCCACTTTGTGATTCGTCTAGATTTGTTTCTGTATATGGTTTTAATTTTTTTTTCTAACATTTTTTCATATACTTTCAGAGCTGCGCTTAGTATTGTTATTCCCCTGTAATTGGTGCATTCTCTTTTATCTCCTGTTTTATGAATGGGTAATATTATGCCTCTTTGCCAATCTTCTGCTATTTTTTCTTCTTTCCATGCGTTATTACATACTTTCAATAATAGTTCTGTTGCACTTTCTCCCATATATTTTAACATTTCTGATGTTATTTTGTCGTATCCTGGAGCTTTCCCATTTTTAAGCGACTGAATTGCTTCTGTAATATCTTCCAGTTTAAAGACTTCTTCTATTTCTTGTTCTTCGATTATGGAATCTGTATCTTCCACTCCTTCTTCTTCATATGGAGTTATTTGCAATAAATCTTGAAAATATTTTTTTCATCTATTTATTACATCAACATCGTCTGTTAATATATCTCCTCTCTCGTCTTTTACTGTTGTCCCCCCTCTCATGTTCTTAATTGTTTTATAGAATAGTTTTTGGTTGTTCTTGCTATTTTCTTTCAATTTTTTGCCAAACTTTTCCCAGTTTTTTTGTTTTTCTTGTTTCACCTTATTTTTCACTATCAACCTTTGTTCTTTATATTCTGCATAATTTTCGTTTGTTCTGTGTTTTAAATATTTTCTCCATTTTTCTGTTTTATCTTTTATTTCTTGATTAATCTCTTGGTTTCACCATGAGGTTTGTTTTTTATTCTTATTTACTTTTAATACACCACATGACTGTTTTGCTGCGTCTAAAATATTTGTTTTAAAGTGTCTCCAGAATTCTTCCACTTTTTTGTTATTTATATCTTTGTTTGTTAATATATTTTCTGTAAGTTGTTTATAATTTATTTTAACCTTTTCTTCTCCTAATTTATGTACCCTTATTGTTTCATAATTTCTTTGTCTTGTTCCATTTGGTTCATTGCTCTTATTTTTCTTGTTTGTTGATTTTAGTTTAACAATTACCATTTAGTGATCCGTATTTATTTCTGGTCCTCGTCTGGCTCTGACATCTTTTACTACTTTTCTGTTGTTCTTTTCCACAAGAATATAATCAATTATGGACTCTTCTGTATTGTTTTTACCTTGCCTGGTATATTTGTGGATATCTTTGTGTTTATAGAAGCTGTTTGAAACTATTAGGTTATTCAATTTACAGTATTCGATTAATCTTAGCCCGTTATTGTTTTTTTTTATCTTCACCGTGTTTTCCTACTACTCCAAAATTTATTTCTTCTTTTCCTACTCTTCCGTTAAGATCCCCTGCTACGTATATATTTCCTTTGGCTGACTCTGTTATTTGATTTATTAATTCCCAGAATTTATCTTTTTCCTCTGTTTTTTCATCATCATTCGGCCCGTATGCAGCCAAAATGGTCACAATTTTACCATCTATAATCATTTCTATCAGGAGTCTCTCTGAGTGCGCTTCCAATTTCCTCACTCCTTTTGTGTATCTTTTATGTATTATGCACCCCACTCCTGCAGCTACTCGTTTTTCTTTGGATACTCCTGAATATACCAGTAAGTGCCCATCTTCTAATGTTATTTCTCCTTGTCCCTTTTTTTTTCGTTTCCGTTATGGTCAGCAGATCCACGTCAGCCTTATTAAACTTATATACCAATTTTTCTTCTTTTCCATTTATTCCTGTTATGTTCCACGTTGCGAGCTTCCAAATCTTGGTACCTGCTTTCTTTTTTTGTTTTATGCTTACAATTTCGATACTACTTGCTATGTTAACACTTTTTTCCCTAAAGTTATTCTTATTTGCTTTGTCCTTGTTTATATTAGCCATTTTTTTTAATTTACTTTTTTTTGTTCTTTAGCCTTATCCTCTTCCTTATCCATTGCCGTTGTCGTCTTTATGTGATTCTTTGAGTGATTTTTTATTAGTTTTTTGACATTGGAGTTATTATTTCTCTTTTTGATTCATCCCATCTCTAGTCGACACCTTCAACATTTATTTTGTTGTACCCAATTTTAACTGTTTTTCCTTCATTTCCGAACTTTTTAGCTTTCTCTCTAATTACTTTGGTTTATTTCTTTCGTTTTTTGTCACATCCTTTGTTATGAATATTCTATGATTTTTCGCTTTCTTCAGTTTGTGCTTGTTTTTTAGGATATTTATTTTTTCAATTTCATTTCCTAATTCAATTAGGCATATTTCCAAGTTTTATCACTTTTTTGGCATTGACTTTTATTCCTACATATTGTTCTATTAGGCCTTTTATTTCTTCCATTTGTCTTGCTATATCTTTGTTTTCTAGCGATAAACCGTTTATAACTATATTGTTTTTTCTTTTTCCAGACTTTTTACGGAGCGTTTTACTTCTTTCATTTCTTTAACAATTCTTTTATTTTCCTCTTTTATGTGTTCGTTTTCTTGTTTCAATGCAGTGTTTTCTTGTTTAATTTTCACTATTTCTTCCATGACTTTTGTTTGTTCATCACCTATTTTTAATAATTTTTCTGTTATTTCCTTTTGTTCAGCTATCATCTGGCGCATCATATTTAGTAAAGCGTCAAGTTTATCTTCTTCTTCTGTTGTATTCTATTTCATTGATGTTCTAAAAGTTTTGCTGCTCTTTCCGAAGAAGTCTGCTAGATCTTTAGCGCTTTTCCTTCTTTTTCCTTCTCCAGTAGTATGTTCATCCTCGCTATCCATTTTATTTCTATACTTATTGATTTTTGGTATAGTCCTGTTTATGATTATTTGCCGACGGTAGATTTCTTTCCAATATTTATACAAAAAATTTTAAACTGGCTCGCCGTTTCACTTCACAAGTCGATGTTTTTATCACTATTTATCAATTTCTTCGCGATAACTCGCGACCTTCTATTTGTTTCACCTGTTTGGATTTATTCGTTATTATATTTATACTCTCTTACCGCCTTTGTTTGCTATT
The DNA here is from genome assembly GCA_028583605.1 of Dastarcus helophoroides. Classification (NCBI taxonomy): domain Eukaryota; kingdom Metazoa; phylum Arthropoda; class Insecta; order Coleoptera; family Bothrideridae; genus Dastarcus; species Dastarcus helophoroides. Next base: position 2,583,755 of record CM053337.1, on the reverse strand, counting down.
TTACTGCACTTTTTCCACTTTTAATTGTCTAATCTCACTCACTATTATTCACCTCTTTGTTTTTTGACTATTTGTTGAAAATCTATCGTAATAAGGCCCAATTTCTGGGTTATTTATTGACGGGTTCTCGACTCGCGTCCGTTTACTTCAGAGGTCAACTTACATAGGACTTACAGAGGTCATATTACATAATTCATATTTATGTCAGTAGCCAGTATATATCTGATGGGTCGCGGGTTCGAACCTCGCTGCCGATCTCGCGTTTTTTTTTTAAATTCTATTGCATTTCTTACTCATAGCTACATAACACTATTGATTGTAAGATTAGAGCATATTGATAATGCGTGATAGTGACGAGAAACCATAAGTATTCCCCCTATCCAAAATCGCTCAACGCGCCAAAACTTTTCACTTCAAAAATATGTTTCATGTGATAATTTAAAACTTGAAATTCAAATTAAACATTAAAAAAAATAAATTTTCGGGTGTAAAGTGTATCGAGCTGAAAAGTGATATTCAGTGCAAAATGGTTTTTTGCAGCTTCAAGATTTCGATCTGCCACGGATTAAAACAAACGCAAGTTCATTGATGCATTGAAGCTCTTTAACATACCATATTTTATCGAGTCATAAAACCGAAATTTTTACGTCGACTAGTTAACAGCTTATTGTGTTTCCGAGATTGTAATTTATGGGACCGCTGGGAGCTCTTTGTCTTTCTTTATAAGGCGATATCACGCTTAATACTCCACATCGGAGGCAACCAGCTAATATCGCATCCGATTAAATTGTCTGAAAAGCGGATTATTACCGCTAATTAATGTTGATAAGTTGTTAGCAGAAATTTTCGCAATGTTACATGAATTTGCAGATTAAAAAGATTCGCCGGCGTTAAGGCCTTTAGAGACTGACGTGACGCATTATTTAATGCACTCGCTAATGCCCCATGCACGTTACAAATTGCCTCTTGGCTCTTGAGTGTATTATTACGCAAAAGCAACGTTTCCTGGTTCATTAAAATCACTTTTTATAAAGAGACGAGGTTCTTGATAGCGTCCCGGAACAAGTCATATTGTGCTTGAGGTTTTTTTTTAACGCGTTATCTTAAATGGAATTGTTAACTGTTCTTTTTATGATTGCGTGCCTTAAGGTGTAAAAAAAGACTGATCATTTTGTTGATAGTTAGAAATAATCGAGAATCCTTTTCTCAGGAACTGGCAGAGAGCATGATCAGGTCAAGTTAATTACACAGGCCCACAAAAAAAAAGTGGTGTGTGCTGGGTGTCGGACCCACATAGTCCGGCGTATTTTTTTCCGCTGAACACGAATCTGTAGTTTAAATTGGGGGTCAAACTGCTAAAAGTGGAGAAAAACCAAAAAAACCGATAAAAATCACGATCTCGTATTTTTTTCTGTATGATATTATCATCTTGCAGTTTCTACTTGTTTCTCTCTGTAATATCCAACCGTAATGTGCAAATACGTTAATTCACTACTTACTGTGTCTTATTTAAGTGTCACATAGATGATATTTTGTTTTTGACAAAAGATAAGGAAATGGTTAACTAAATCGGTACATTTACCGGCAGAAACCTGCTACTCCGGAATGATTGGACTACGATGACAACTGCCCTTTATCGGGATGTGTAGAATGATTCGCTAGTCAACATTTCGGCGTATCGAAGCCAGCGAAGGCGCGCTGTTTTGCAGGGAAGCGCTAGAATATGAGAATGATGCCGTAGTGTGTCCGACGACGAGTTGACATTGTCCTTGTCAAAGTCGGAAAGCCCTCATACTTAGGCCTAGGTATTCTAGCGTGCGGGGTTTATTTATTTTCATGGATTCTTCTACGGAAAATTTTGCTGGAACTTCTAGTACTCGTGGCAATCACAAATGTACTGGAAATCCCAATGATTTTTGCTACGTTTGTGCAAAGTACATAGGGATAAAAAATACAAAGAAACTAACAGATCGTTTAGTGACTTTGTATGAAAAGTGCTTCAATATGAAAGTTTCCCTCGATCTCAAAAATTGGATACCCAATTTTGTTTGTGGCTCATGTTATAATATGATCAATAGATTTGAAAAGCACCAGGTCAAGGCGAATCTTAAATTTAAAACTCCAGCGATATGGAAAAAGCCACTTGATGCAAGTAATTGTTACTTTTGCACAACAAATGTCAACACTGTGGGCCGAATGCATAAGGATAAAATTTCTTATCCTTCTGTGTCAAGTGTTCAACAACCAGTTGCAAACTTCATAGAAGGTTTAGAAGATGACACGTCACAAGACAGTCTGATTAGTGGATTAGACACAATGGAAGTCGTCGTCGATCCTGAAAATTCAGCTTTTATTGATAAAGAGTTTGATACTAGTAGTGAAAACATTTCTAGCGAATCTGAGGAAGAAGAGTTTTCGAGCAATGAAGAATACAGACCTATTGGTGAAGATCGGAAGCCGGAAAAATACGATCAAAAACATCTGAATGATTTATTCAGAGAGGCTAAACTCTCAAAAGAAGCGGCTGAAATATTGGCTTCGAATATGAAAAAGAGAAATCTATTGACAAAAGGTACTAAAGTTTCGTTTTATCGGAATCGAGAAGAAGCCTTCCGTAAATATTTTGAAAAAAATGAAGATTTACTCTATTGCACTGATGTAAAAGGACTTATCGATGAATTTAAGCCAAATTTATATGAGCCAGAAAATTGGCGGTTATTCATTGATTCGTCTCAACAGAGTCTTAAGGCAGTCCTTCTCCACAACACCAACAAATTCGCTCCTCTACCTTTAGCCCACTCCACTGTACTTAAAGAAGAGTATTCAAACCTCGAAGTTGTCCTAAAGAAAATAAAGTACGAAGAACATAAGTGGCAAGTATGTGGTGATTTAAAAATTTTGTCCATGATCCTTGGACAGCAATCTGGATTCACAAAATATCCATGCTATTTGTGTATGTTTGACAGTAGGGATCGAAAAAATCACTACGTAAAAAAAGAATGGCCTTTACGATCTTCATTTAAGGTTGGATCACATAATATAATAAAGAAACCGCTTGTTGATCCAGCCAAAATTCTCATTCCTCCTCTTCATATAAAACTTGGCTTAATTAAACAGTATGTCAAAGCTCTTGATAAAGATGGTGAATGTTTTACGTACCTGCGTACTGTGTTTAAAAAAAAATCTGATGCTAAACTAAGGGAAGGCATCTTCGATGGACCGGAAATCCGAAAGTTATTCAAAGATGAAGGGTTTGTTGCAGTCATGGATGACCAAGAAAAGGCATCGTGGTTAAGTTTCAAGGAAGTGTGTACCAAATTTTTAGGCAATACCAAGGATGCTGATTACAAAAGCATTGTGGCAAATATGATAAGAAATTTTCAGCATTCAGGTTGCCTAATGAATTTGAAAATGCACTTCCTTGATTCGCATCTTGACCAATTCCCGGAGAATAACGGAGACTTCAGTGAAGAGCAAGGAGAAAGATTTCACCAAGATCTCAAAGAGTTTGAACGGCGGTTTCAGGGACAGTGGGGAATAAATATGTTTGCAGATTACTGTTGGATGCTACACAGAGAAACTCAAGAAAAAGGAACAAAACGTAGCAGAAATCCACTTCACAGGTCATTTGAAGAAAAAAGGGTCAGGAAAAGACAAAAATTAAAAGAATGATAATATCAAACAGAAAAAAATACGAGATCGTGATTTTTATCGGTTTTTTTTGTTTTTCTCTACTTTTAGCAGTTTGACCCCCAATTTAGACTACAGATTCGTGTTCAGCGGGAAAACATACGCCGGACTATGTGGGTCCGACACCCAGCACACACCACTTTTTTTTTTGTGGGCCTGTGTTAGTTATTATCAACTACTTACTTCTGCCTTAATTGTGTGTCAATTGTCTCCTTAAATTAATTTTACGATTTTCAAGTGAAAACTTCTTTAGGGGCGTTGGGCGATTTTGGATAGGGGCTAAACTTATGGTTTTACCTCACCATCCCGCTTTGGAGCATGTTGGTAAAGCAAATGAAGGTTACAGGCAAAGAAGGCGATAAGTCCATTTTTTCCAAAAATGAGTTACCTGCATTGCCTGCTAGTCAATGATGTAAAGTTTCATTTGGTCTAGAGAATCGCATTCTAAATACACACCAAGTTAGGAGTTGTAATATATTTTCGTTTTCCTTTAATAAAATAATGATAGAGGATCTACATCTTAAAACCCGTTTCTCTCTCTGTCTCTCTCTCTCTCTCTCTTTGGAATTTGATTTTCTCTAAAAAAAATTACTACTACTGTAGGACCAAAGAAACATCTGAATCGAAATTTCCAATTTTTCCAAAAATGTTAAATTTATTCTCAAGTTAGAATTTTTTTAAGAGCAAATTTTGAAGAAAAAGCAGATCATATTTCAAGGAAAAGTTGAAATTTCTTATTTGTATACAAAATTTTTGAAATAAAGAACACTTTAAGAATCAAAGAAAAAAAAACAATTTTTTAAAATAAATTGTCAAAAATATTCTTAAAATTTCGACTTTTAAAGTGGGAACTATTGAAATTTTCGCTAAAAAGAGTCAACATTTCTAGAAAACTGTCAAAATTTAGAAAATAAAAACAATTGAAATGTTGCAAAAAAAATTAATCAACAATTTAATGCTTTGAGATTAAAATTTAAATTTTGACAATTTATTTGTATATAAAACTGCAAGTTTTTTTTTTCAAAATTTGTTCAGTTTCTCTCTAAAGATGACAGCTTGGCTGTCGAAACGCGTTGGAGCAACCTTTGTTGTGTTTTTTAATCTTTCTTGGTTTCAGGGGACAAGTTTTGTATTTTAACTCTCAACCTTATCAACATTTTTTATTGTCAATTTTTAAAAGAAATTAAGAGTTTTTCGAAAAGCAACATTTTAAAAATAATCGAATTAATTAGAAAAGTCCACATTTTTGATAGTCGAAATTTTGAAAGAAGTTGAAATTTGAAAAATTGTCGAAATTTTGGGTTAAGTTGAAATTTCGAAAAATGTCGAATATTTAAAAAGAAACGGCGAAATTTTGAAATACGTTTGTAAATTTTTCAAAATTTCGATTAAATAGTATTTTGATATTGATAAGAATCGAAATTTTGAAATACAATTGAAATTTTGAGAAAAATTCCACCATTTAAATACTTCGACGTTTTCAAAAAGTTGTAAGAATTCCAAATTTGAAACAGAAATCAAAAGTCGAGTTATTTCAATTATTGAAGAAAAACTAAATTTTCAGCGAAGCTAAAGGTTTTAAAAAATGTTTAAAATTTTGAAAAGCTAAAATTTTCAAAAAAAAACGAAAATTTGAAAAATGTGAAATTAGGAGTCTAAATTTTCTATAAAATAAAAGGCGCAATCTTAAAAAGTAGTAGAAATTTTGAAGAATATTGAAATTTTGGAAAAAACGACATTTACGAAACAAGATTGAAAAATTGAAGATAAGGCGCAATTTTTAAAATGTTGGAAATTATAGAAACATAAAATTTTAAAAAAATAAACAAAATTCTTCAAAAAGTCCAAATTTTTGAAAGTCAAAATTTTTTTAGAAAATTGAAATTTTAAAGTCGAAATGTTCACAAAAAAAGTGTCGGAATTTTGAGAACTGTCAAAAATTTCAGGGAAAGTTAAAATTTCTAGAATAAAGCTAAGATTCTAAAAACATGGTTCCAGGGGACAAGTTCTGTACTTCAATTTTTAAAAATAACCAACGACCAGTCCGTTCCATCAAACCAAAATTTGTTTTAAAGCTTCGCACAATTTTAAAAATCGAAATTTTTGTTACTAGGAGTAATATTTATTTTAATATAGTAATCAATAAATAATAAATATAATAGTAATACCAAAAAATTTAAATTTAAAAAGAAAAAAATTACTAATTATAAAAAATAAAGCCAAAGTTATCAGAAAAGCCAAAATTTGGAAAATAGTGGAATTTTAAAAACTTCGAAATTTTCCTAGAAAGTCAAATTTCCAAAGAAAAAAAAGGATTTTGAGAAAAGTTAATATTTAAAAAAAAATAATTTTTATAATGGTCGACATTTTAAATAATTTTGCGAATGGAAAAAAGCAAAATTTTGGAAAAATATCGACATTTAAAATAAATTGCAGAATTTTTAATTAAATTTTCAAAGAAGATGAATTTTTGAATATTGGAGAAAACTCAAAAAAATCAAAAAATTCGTAATTATTAAAAAGATTGAAATTTTGAAAAGGTAAGATTATGGAAAAAGTCGAAATTTTGAGTAGTTCAAATTTAAAGTTGAAAAAATTTAAAATAAAACTCATTTTTTTAAAGCTGAAGATTTAATTGAAAATGTTCGAAAAAAATTATAAATAATACTTTAAGAAAACTTAGAACCTTTAAAAAAAAAGTCAAGTTTTCATAAAGAATTGAAATTTTGAAAAAAAAGTGGACGTTTTGAAATGGAGTCGAAATTTTTAGAAAAATTCGAAATTTTACAAATTGGTCGAAAAGTTCAAAATGAGTTTTCAAGAAATGTCTCACTTAAAAGAAAAATCAAAATTTTTAAATAAAGGATCGACAGTTTGCAAAGAATGTCGAAATTTTGAAAATAGTTGAAATTAAAAAGTTAGTCGAAATTTTTAAGTGTTTCAAAAATTTTTAATTTTAAAAAATGGCTAAAATTTTGAAAAATTCGAACATTTGAAAAAACCGAAAAAGTGCAGATTTAAGAAAAGCTTAAAATTTTCAAAAAAAGTCGAAATTTTTTGACACTTTGAACTTTCTAAATTTTGAGAAATATGTAAAATGTATAAAAAATTTAAGGATAATCCAAAATTTTTCGAAAACTTTCAAATTTCCAAAAGAAGTCAAAATTTTGAAAATGAAGAAATTTTCAAACAAATAGGTCGAACTCGTATAGTCCAAATTAAAAAAAATATCAAAATTTTGAAAAAGTAGACACATTCAATAGATCTGAGAATTATTATCAAGTTTTTAAAATAATTCGAAATTTTAAAAAAGTTTAAATTTTGGATAATTGGGAACTTTCACTTAATAAAAACCAAAATTTTCGAAGCCGGAATATTGAAAACAAGTCAAAAATGATCAAATAGATCGAGGTTTTCAAAAGTCGAAATACTAAGAAGTTAAAATTTTAAAAAAGTTTAAATTTTCGGTACTTAAAATTTTGAACCAAGGTTGAAGGTCGAAATTATTAGGAATCGAAATTTTTAATAAAAATATTATAATTTTTCAAAAAAAAAAAAATGATAACAGTTTGAAAAAGGTCGAAAATTTAAAAAGTCAAAAGACCAGTTCAAGAAAAGTCAAAAGTCATAAATGCCAATTTTCAGAAAAAGTAAAAATTATCAAAGGGTGAAAATGAAAAAAAATGTACTTAATTTTCAGAAAAAAATTTAAAAAAGAAAACACCGAAAAGTTTAAATATTTTCGAAAGTGGAGATATTTTTTAAAGTGTATATACAAATTTTCGGAAAAGTCAATACTTAAAAATAAAATAAAGTTGAAATTACAAGAAAAGGCCAAATTTTGAAATACAATCGAAATTTGGAAACAATCCAGTCTTTCAAAAAACGCGACATTATTCAAAAATTTTCATTGTCAAGGTTTCTAAGAAATGTAATATTTTCGAAAAGTTACATTTTGGAAACGTCGAAATTTTTAGTCGAAATTTTAAAAAGTTAAAATTTTGAAGTTTTGACTACGAACCGCCACTGCAACTAATTAAGTGTATTAACAATTAACACGACAATAAATACAAAAAATAATTATAAATAGGTGATTTATTAGTGGACATTGAAGAATTCCATACAGTAAGATTAAAAAATATCGATATTTTGACAATATTTCAAAAAGAAGAGCTAAGATCGTACTTCTCTCTCTCTCTCTCTCTCTCTCTCTCTCTCTCTCTCTCTCTATCTCCCCCCCCCCCTCTCTCTCTCTCTCTCTTTATTTTGACTTATTATCTTCTTCGCCTGTACCCTTCAAATTAAGGTGATAGTGACGCGAAACCACAAGTTTGCCGTTTATCAAAAATCCCCCAACCCGCCTAAGAAGTTTAAATTAAAAAATTCCTGATCGGCACGAGGTTTGAACTCGCGACCTCTCAACCGACGTAAGCGAAAGAGGCAATCCTAACCAATGTCCAAATTTCGGGAAAAATTAGAAATTCTAGAGGTCTAAAATTTCTCTAAAAAATTTAAATGTTGCCTTAATATTTTTATAAATACGATTGTAAGTCAAACTTTAAAAATAAGGAGTTAAAAATTTTAAATATTGAAATTTCAAAAAACTAATTCAAAATAAAAGAAAAAACTCAAAATTTAGAAAAAAAAAACCGTAGAAGAGTTGAATTTTCTCTTTTAAAAAAATGTTTGAGGTTAAACTTAAACCTTCTTATTTTTCATTTTAATTTATTTGCAGTTGTCGATTTTGATATTGTTACGCGTTATCGGTTCGAATGATTACTAACACCTGGTGAATTGTACCACTTTATTTCCTTCCTAAACTCGAAACACTACAACTGAATAATAAACTCACTTATTCATTGACTTCTACCTACTAACTCACTAACTAACTACTCTGACTTGAGGGAAAAGTGACCGCCTTATATAGGTCCCGGTCCGGGTTCTAGAAGAATTTGGCAGATAAGGCTTATCGTTTGCCGAAATTTCTGGAACGTTTATCTGCCGTTTGCTTCATTACCGCGGCCGCTTTCCCTTATCAGATTTTTCTAGAAAATTTCCTTACATTCTAAATTCTATAATTACATTTCGTTACAATAACTTTAGATATTTTTGAAATTGAAAGGTTTTTGACTCTAAACTTGAATGTTTTTTTCAATTTATTTAACATTTCTTCGGCCCAGTTTGGAAATATTTAAACTTTTATGGTTTGTTGACAATTTACTAAACAGTTTTTGAAATGCGACTACGTGATATTTAAATTTATTGAAAACGTCACTTCATGACAGTTCACAAATTAAGAGGTTATTTTATTTTACATAGAATAGGTATAATGAAAAATAGGAGACCAAAAATTAGATATGGAAAAAATAAAAATTTTGTTTTTTTGATAAATTAGGAAAATATAAAAAAAAATACATAAAAAAGTTGTAGCACTGGACATCGATGTTTCGCTCTCATTTGAGCTCGTCAGCAGTGCATAACATGGAAAGGGAAAAATGAGGAAGAAATATTTAAAAATAAAATTTTTTTTTTTAAATATAAAAAATAAAGAAATTTTAGCATGAATAGACGTTTCATTATCAATTTACTGTGTTAAAAATTTAAATATTTGAAGCCCGATCTACAAACTTGAAATTTCAGGTTTTCCTAGAGGACTTTTGAGTAAATTTTTTTCGATTTTTCTTTTTAACAGATTATGACTTATTTAGAAATTCACACTTTTTCCGAAAATTCATTGGTTTTCGCTCTAAAATTTTGACTTAGGACTTTAATTTTGAATTTCCATATTTTCTCAAAATTTCGAATCATTTTGAAGTCTTCGTATTTAATATTCCGACTTTATTAAAATTTCGTCATTTTTAAAATTTCGATTTTTTTTAAATTTCGACTTTTTTTTAAAATTTTTACATTTTTGAACATTTCTACTTTTTTTTGAAATGGTTTATATTTTAAAACTTTGGATGTTTTAAAATTTTAGAATTTTTTTAGTTTTTTGATTTTTTTAAAAAATCTTTTGTTAAAATTACGGTTTTTATTTTTGAAAATTATTCTAGGGTTTTAAAAGTTTGTACCTTTTATTTGGACAACTTCGATTTTCTCAAATCTCGACAATGTTTGAAATGTTTGATTAGTTTTTAAAATTCCGATGTCTTTTTTCAAAATCTTTACTTTTTTTTGAAACGCTTGATATTTAGGAATTTTTTAAAAAAGTCGAAATAAACCAAAAAGCCTACATCTCGAGAAAAAGAGGTAATCTTCAAAATAAATCAAAAATTTTGAAAAAAAACTCGATACCTTCGAGAAAAAGTTTAAATTTTGAAAACTGGAAATTTTGAAAAAGTCCGAATTTTTAAAAAGACGGAATATGAAAAACGCCGTAATTCAAAACATTTAATAATTTAAAAAAAGTTGAAATGTGGAAGAATTCTTCAGTCATAATTTAAAAATTCAATATTTCAAGAAAAAGTCGAAATAAAAAAAATAATAATCATAAAAGTATATATATATATATATATATATATAATCAATTCCCTTATACCGTAAGGTGTCGGGATTGGTATTCTCTATTTTATTCACAAAATTTTTTCCATTCCTTTTTGTTTAGCGCTAAAATTTTTGCTTCGTTTAGGTTTAATTGTCTCTTTCGGATTAATTTATCAATGATGTCATCCCATCTTTCTTTAGGTCTGCCTCTACATCTCCGGTCCGATGTTCTTGCTTCCCATATTTTCTTTACTTGCATGTTATCTTTCATCCTTTGTATATGTCCCCACCAACCTAATTGTTTTTCTTCGACAATTTCTAATACAGGCTTAGCATCCAGTTCTTCCCTCACTTTTTGATTTCTTATTCGATCTCTTCTACTTATTCCCTTTATCGCTCTTAAGAACTTCATCTCGACTGCTTGTATCCGGCTTTTCATTCTCTCCGTTAAAACCCAGGTTTCACTTCCAAATAGTAGTATCGGCTGGAAGATAGTCTTGTATACCAACATTTTCGTATTTTTGGATATTTCTTTCTTCTTGACTATGGTTGCACACATACCGTAATATGCTTTAAGTGCTTTCTCTATTCGTTCATTGATGTCCCTATCCTGATTTCCTTTATTATCTATTATTACTCCTAAATTTTTGAATTCCTTGACCTGCTGTATATCCTTATTTTCCAATCGTATATTTATTTTTTTATTTTCATCTTCTGTTATCGCCATTACTTTTGTTTTATTGACATTTATTTTCATTTGCTTAGATTCTAGAGCATCTTTCCATATTTCTAAGTTAGTTTGTAGGTCTTCGGGTGAATTGGCCACTATTACTATATCATCTGCAAATGCACATTCTTTTATACAGACTTTTTGTAGATTGTAGTATCCTACTTGTAGGCCTGTTGTTTTCGTACATGTTTGTTTGAGTATGTCATCTATCAGGATAATGAATAGTAATGGGCTAAGTACTCCTCCCTGTCGTAAACCATCTCTTGTGTAGAAAGTAGAAGACTGCATATTTCGCGTTCTGACGTAATTTGCATTTTCCTCATATATGCTTTTTATTCCAGCAATTAATTTTCGGCTGACTCCTCGTTGTTCCAAACTTATCCATATTTCTTTTCTGGGTGCTCTGTCGAAAGCCTTTTCAAGATCAATGAACGCTAGATATGCCTCTCTCCGTTGCCTTAATATTTTATCCGTAAATTGTTTCATCGTGAATATATGGTCCTGTATACTATGGCCTCTTCTAAATCCACTTTGGGATACACTTAATTGCGTTTCTATGACTAAACGGAGCCTGTTTGCTAACACCCTTTCATATATCTTGGCTACCGTGCTCAATAAAGTTATACCTCGATAATTTTGGCATTGTTTTCTATCTCCCTTTTTATATATGGGCATAATAACACCTATTCCCCAATCTTTAGGTATGTTTCCTTTTATCCATGCCTTATTACAAATGTTGTACAAGAGTTTTACACCTTTCTTTCCCATGTGTTTAATCATATCTGGTGTTATTCCATCATGTCCGGGTGCTTTTCCACATTTTGTTGCCTTGATTGCTTCTTCAACTTCCTCTATCGTAAGTACTTCAATTTCTTCATCTGCTATTGTGTCAATTGTTGTTACTTCTTTGCCTTCTTGTGTCTCTGTTTCCAGTGGATTTAATAGTTCGTAAAAGTATTCTTTCCATCTGTTCATAATTAAATTCTCATCTTTTAGCAACGCGCCTTCTTTGCTTGTTATAGTCGTCAATTTCTTTTCTTTTCCTTTTCTTATTGTCTTCACTGCTTTATAAAATAGCTTGCGATCTCCTTTATTTGTCTCCTCCATTTTTTCCCCAAAACATTCCCATGCCTTCTGTTTAGCTTCCAAAACCATTTTTTTTACTTTGGTTCTTCTCTCCTTATACAAAGTGTATTTTTGTGCGGTGTTATTATTTAAGTACTCTTTCCACGCTTGTTTTTTTAATTTAACTTCTTTTTTGATTTCATCGTTCCACCAGGCAGTTAACTTTTTATTGGCGTTGGTTGTAATCGTGCCACATGCTTGTTTAGCTGCTTCTATTACTACCTCCTTCAATATTTGCCATATGTCTTCAATATCTTTTTGTTCAATATCCTTTTCTATATTACTTATTTTTTCCTCGAGAATTTGGTGATAACTGTTTGCTATATCTTTTTCTCTTAATCTGTATGTTTTAATATTTTCTTTTTTTACTGGTGCAGTTTCGTGTCGTTCGTTGTCACTCCTACACCTCTTCTTTTTCCTAATTTTTGCTACAACCAGGTAATGATCACTAAATATTTCCGCACTTCTTTTGACTCTTACATCCGTGATCGATTTCCCATTATTTCTTTGCACAAGTACGTAGTCAATTATGGATCTTTCTTTTCTGTTTTCCGCTATTCTTGTAAATTTATGTATATCCTGGTGTTCATAAAACGTATTTGTTATTATGAGATCGTTCAATATGCAATATTCTATCATTCTTAACCCATTGTTGTTTATTTTTGTTTCCCCACAGTTTCCAATCACATTTACATTTCTATTCTCTCTTTTACCCACCCTACTGTTAAAATCTCCTATTACGATAATTTTACCTTTAACTGTCTCTGTGGCCAATGTTAGTTCCTCCCAGAATTGATCTTTATTACTCGCTAAATCATCTTCATTTGGTCCATACTCTATTATTATGCATATTCGTTCCCCATATATATCATCAAATTCTATTTTTAGTATTCTTTCAGAAATGCCTTTCCAATTTAGTATATTATCTACTAATCCTTTCTCTATTATGCACCCAACCCCTGCCGCAGCATGTTTATTTTGTTCTACTCCACTGTATATTAAAAGGTGTCCATTTTCTAGCACTAGTTCCCCTTGCCCCTTCTTCTTCGTTTCTGTTATTGTTAATATTTGTATCCCTGTCATTTCAAATTCTTCTATTAGTTCCTCATCTTTTCCCCTTAGTCCTCTAACATTCCATGTTCCCACTTTCTAAATTTCTTTTCCTGTTTTTTCCTTTTTATTTATTTTTTCTATTGTTGTGTTTTTATGTGTTTTCGTATCCATTTTCATTGCCTTGTTCGTCATCATACTATTTACCTCTTTAGATTTATTGCTCAGTTTTTTGAATTTGTATTTTCTAATTTTTCCTTGATTTTGTTCCATTTCCAAGTTTCTCCATCAACTATTATCTTGTTATATCCCATTTTGATATTCTTACCCATGCGTTTCTCCTCTTCTGCTTTATTTTTTAGTTGTCTCTGCTTCTCCCTTTCTTTATGCGTCAAGTCTTCATTTATGAAAATTTTTTCATTAATTTTTCTAAGCTTTGATTTGTTTTTCATAATCCGTTTCTTTTCATTTTCATTTTGCAATTTCACAAGATATATATTTCTACCAATGTTGTAAGTTTCTTCAACTTTGGTTTGTATTTCTAATTTTTCTTTAAAGAAATTTTCCATTTCTGTAATTAAAATTGCATTGTCGTTTGTATTTACTGTTAGACCGTTGACAATTATGTTATTTTTCCTTTTATCTTTTTCGATCCACTCCAAATTATTGCTTATTATTTTTATATCCTTTTTCATTTTCTCGTTTTCTTTTATGATTCTCTCGTTTTCTTCTCTTAGTTTGTTGTTTTCGATTTGGATTTTTCTAATGTCGTTATTGTATTTTTTCTGTTCATTTTTTATTTCTTGCATTTCTTCTCTTATATCCTGCATCATACTTAGTATAAGATCAAGCTTATCCTCGTTATCAATTGTTTTTGTTTTTATTGGCGTTCTCGACCTTTTTTTTGTTCTCGTTAAAGTTTCTTCTCGTACCCTTTTTCTCTTGCCTCCTTCGTCTGTGGAGGACTCCTCCATGTCGGCGTCTCTCATATAATTCTTGTCCATGTTTATTTCTTTATTTCAGCGCTGATTCCTAATCTGATTACTATATGTTGTGATGCACGTCTTTTCCACGAAAGAAACCGTTCCCCGGACTATCTCCTCGAAGGTCACGGTTTCTTATCTCTTATCAGAGCTAATACAAATGCAGCGTCTTACCTTAAATTACTAATTATTGCACTAATCTGTTTGTCTCTAGTGTTGTTTTAATCACTACACTGTTCTTATTGTTTACACCTTTGGTTTACCACAATTTTCAGAAATAATCGCTCATTAATTCCCGTAGAATTTGGGTTTATTAATGGAGCATATATTTAGCAGCTGCTTATGCACGCACCATCACCACCTTTTTCATAATCATAAAAGTGATTATATTAATTCTAAGCTTTACAGAGCGCACTTTTTTGTTAGTTAATTTGCGTGTTTTTTGTTGTAGAAAAATGCGACCCAAAGGGATTCCGCACACGAAAATCAATGGCATGCAATTTTTTTGGCACTTGCTCATCAGCGTCTGTTGTATATCTGGGACAGGATCTGCAAGAAGGAGCAAAACGAATGGAACCTGGTTGTAAGTTCTTTAAACAACTTTTTTTTATAGAATTTTTATGCATTCGTGCTTTTTATTTTCAATAATAACCAGATAAATATAAAGATAAATAATAAAATCAATGTTGTATTAAAACTGTAATTACTATAATACGGATACGGTTGATTTCATTTATTAGTTGTTTCTTGCATGCAATTTATATTTTATAATTTTCAATGTAACGAAGTAGAAATGAGCGTTTGATTAAGATTAATAATTATCTACTAAATAATGAAGGACATTGAAGAGGTTTAGATGTTGCAAAGGAATCAACCCACGATTTCGTGTTCAATTTCAGATTTGAGCATTTTTGCATAATACGAGTAGTTGCGTACTCCCTCATTGTATTTTAATTTGTACTCGATGGATTACGTAAACAGCATTTTTCTTAAAACTTATCAAAGAAACAGTTGTTAATTTTACTGTTGTGTTTACAGGAAATTGCTAACTTTAAGTAAAAAAAAAGAAGCTCTCTAGCAGTGCCGTCTTTTTTTCCATTCGAACGGTTTTTGATCGACTTAATAGAAACGATTTCCAGCTTCACGTAATTAAATCATATATCTTGCTCTTCTCGGGCTGAAAAATAAGTAACATCCTTATCTATCGGCTATGCCTTCGAGTTTTTCTACGCTTGTTTCACCAAATCTGGAAAAGACAAGATATTAATTCTTTCTTAACGTATATAATGGGTGACATTTTTCCATTTAAAGCGGTTATTATTCAGCCGGAAAATAATTGTAGGTATCCGTGTTGCATAAATTCATGTGCAGCGTAAGGCGTGATCACACGCACGTTAAGTTCGTCAAATGGTGTCACAAAATCGATAAAAACTACTTATTCGTTTTTCAGTTTTACTTTGTAGTTTTGTAGCAGGACGTCTGCTTTGTAAAGCTACGATTGGAAATAAATTATCTTAATTCGAGTGTATAAACATAAATATTGTCGCTACAGCTTAACTTTGGGTGGTCATGGTACGTTATGTGTATTTTATAAGGTAAAGAATAGGCATCAGAGCCAAAGTATTCTAAGCGTCACCTGGGAGAAATCGAATAATAAATCGAAATAATTTTGATTTTTAATATAATTCTCCACACACTTTTAACCAGGGCTTTGAGCCGGAACTGAACCGAAAACCGAAAAAAACCGTTATTTTTGTAGGAACGAAAACCGGAACAGAACCGGAAAAAATAATGGTTTATTTCGGTTCGTTGAATTTGTATGTTCTTAAAATAATTTGTACTTTACCCTAAAGTTTGGGATTCTTTTAGAAATTTCCTTTTCAAAATTTGACACAAATCTTCATGGTAGACCCTTAATGACCGGAAATATTATGTTTTTTTCAATTTATTTAACATTTCTTCGGCCTATTCTATGTAAAATAAAATCACCTCTTAATTTGTGAACTGTCATGAAGTGACGTTTTCAATAAATTTAAATATCACGTAGTCGCATTTCAAAAACTGTTTAGAAAATTGTCAACAAACCATAAAAATTTAAATATTTCCAAACTGGACCGAAGAAATGTTAAATAAATTGAAAAAAAAAATCCATACAACTTTCAACTCAAAATTACGAGTTTACTTTAAAGAACATTTTTTTGAAAGTTCAGTTAGAAACTTACAATTTCTACTCTTTCTAAGAAAATGTTGATTTTATTCTCAAAATTTCAAGCCAAATTGAATTTTAAGTTGTATAACTTGAATATTGCTTTTTCAAAATTGTCGACTCTTTTGTAAAATTTGGACCTTTTTCTCGAAATATTTCTTTTTCTTTTCCTAGTTTCCGAGTTTAAAATAAAATATGGGCTCAAGCAGTGGAGGCTTTTTCATTGAAGTCCAGTTTCCTGGCAATTTTATTTGCAAATTCGAATGTTTCCTATAAAATCCAACTTTTTCTTCAGAGCAAACACTCAAAATTTGTTTTTTTTTCTCAAACTTGGATTTTCCCTTTTATAATCTGATATCTTTAATTTTTGAAGTGATTAATAAAAATTTTGAGTTTTCTTGAATTTTTTCCTTCAAATTTCACTTTAATTTAAATATGCCAATTTTTTTCTCGAAAATTCAAATTCTCATGATTTTTAACCATGCCGACTTCATAGAACTTCCCAAAATTCCTGAATTTGGCTTTTTTTTAAAATTTGCCATAAAATCTCGTTATTTCTAATTTTTTCCAGAAATTGGGAATTTCAGTTAGAATTTTAAGAAAAAAATACAACATTTATATTTCAGTTTAAAGCCGGGTCTTGAAACTGAAGTCGAAATTTTGACGGTAAACTTGAAACGATGACATGTTAGAAGAGTCTAATTTAAGCTTTCGATTTTTATCTGATTTTGTTTACGCTATATTTGACCTGAAAATTTCGACTTTAGCCTTGCAGCTGCAATTCTTTTTTCAGATTGTTTTAAATTTAGACAGACAGCTTTAAAATCGAAATTTAGTTAAGTCTTAAATTATTTTTTTTTTAATTTCTCTCTAAAGATGACAGCTTGGCTGTCGAAACACGTTAGAGCAATCTTTGTGGTGTTTTTTAATCTTTCTTGATTTCAGGGGACAAGTTCTGTATTTCATGTCTTAAATTAGTTTTATAGAATTCGTTCAAAATTTAAAAATTGATAATTTTGAAAATTAAATTCTTCAGCAAAATTTAGAAAATTTCTGGAACGGACGAATTTCGAAAAAATGTCGAAGTTATCTCAAAAACTCGAATTTTCGAAAATAAAATGGAAATTTCGAAAAAACTTCAAGTTTTGAATGAAGCTATATTAAACTTCGAAAAAAGTCCCAATTTTGATGATAAAAGGTAAAAATTTTCTAAAAAAGATTAAAAATACTAAAAAATTCAAATATTTCAAACCGTTACAATTTTGAAAAAAGTGAAAACTTTCGGGAAAAAGTCGGAATTATCAAAAAAAGAAGTTAAAACTTTGAGAAATAGTAAAAAGTTTGAGCTAAAGTGGACATTTTCAAAAAAAGGTAAAGGTTTAACAAAAAATGTTTCAACGTAATCATATAAAATATCCAAAATTTAAAAAAAAATTGAAATTTTGAGAAAAAAAAACTTTGTGTTGTCAAATTTTTTACAGAAAGTCAAAATTTTGAAAAAAGAGGAAATTTTTTTAAATGAATCGAATTCTGAAAAAGTTACAGCTTCGAGAAAAAGTAAAAATATTGATGATTAAAGGTCGAAATTTTCAAAAAAGTTCTAAATTCTAAAAAGGGTTCGAAAATATTAAAAATGTCGAAATTTTGAGAAAAACTTAATTTTTCATAAGACCAACGTAATTAGTCTTCTGTTGTATCATTCTTAGTCTGTTCGCAGTTTTCTGATTCAGAATCGCACACAAGGCAAAAAAGCTACCTTGCCATTTAACACTTCCTTGTGCACTTTGTGGCATTTCTCTATTTACAATAAGCTGGCACTATTTCCTTATTAGATAATAAAACCCAGACTAACTTAATTTACAATCACGCGCGATGACATTTTTCGACCCAAATTCCATATAATTTACTGCTAATATGTTTGAACTGTATTATGAAATTTTTTATCAACAATTATTGCCATTACAAGAGCAGCACATTCTAAATGTGTCAATCGCCTAGTTTCCTCGAACGATTAATTGTGCGTGACCTTTTCGCCCGGCTACATTTCGCTGAAAAAAAAAAGTGTAGGTTATAAGACAGTATTAGGCTCAAAGATCGAACTGAGGGAAAAACGACCACAACGTGAGATTTTTCGATTGAAAATTATGGTGATTTTTCGATATTGAGTCAAAATAAGGTGAAAAATAAATATTTTAAATCAAAAAAATTACAGTGCCTTTGGGATATAAAAAGATAAGTTTTCATCAAATTTCGTGAAAAAAAATTTTTTTTGTAAAAGATAAAAATGAAAAACCATAAACCTGGTTTTTTGAATTTTTCACGTGAATTTTGGGGTTATGTTAAAAAAGTGTAGATACAAAAGTTGTAGATTTTTTTATTACCTACAACTTTGCCATTTAATTTTTTTCCATAGGATTTGTAGTTTTGCCAGAAATCGAGATAAACCGTTTTTTACCCTTAAAAACTCACCCCCTACGCCTTTCCGACCTCAGATCGCCTGTAATTTATTTTTCCTTTCATTTTTGTTGCATTATCTTCCTTTTCTTATAGGTTTCATCCTACTATGATTTTTTTTCCCTTTTTATCGTTTTTGAAGGATTCTACCCTGGTCTAATATCAAAACAAGAAACATTGAGATTTACTCAAAAATATCCTTTGTTTTTTTTGGGGGGAACGGACTGGTACTTGATTATCTTTAAAAATTGAAATACAAATCTTGTCCCCTGAAACCAAGAAAGATTAAAAAACACAACAGAGGTTGCTCGAACGTGTTTCGATAATAAGCTATCATCTTCAGAGATATCCTGAAAATTTGGTATATTTGACAGAACTTGCTGAGTATCCTCCTTTAAATTGGAATGGATTTTAATAAGCGTTATATTAGGCAATACATAACAATAACATGGAAATCATCTAATATAAAGTAATTGCTTAAGGCCTTCGTTATTTACAGGATATATTCAAAGCAGGAAACGATTTAATAGAAATAACTTCGAAGTATTCTTTCTTTTCCATTTCAAATGTAAATAAGTGCTAGATAAACACTTGAATTGATCTTTTTTGGCGGCAATCTAAAACACTAATTAAACATCTATTTGCTAGATTATCTAAAAACCTTAATAAAGCCTTTTTACTTCGCCTATCAAAGCGAACGTAAGCGGATGCGGAAAACTGAATATTTTCAAAAAAAAACTTCATTAAACTCACTTCTGCGCTACACTTAATTTAATCGATATGAAATTCGAAATTAAACATACTGCTAGAGTTAATCTTTCTTCGTCGGCTGATTTATATTGTTTTCGAACACGATCCGCTTTACAACACAATAAATCTATCACTTCGCTTTTACTTAATTGTTCGGAGCGTTCGCGATTCTCGAGAAAAATGTTGCAATTTATTGGGGCGATTATGATGCAGAAATCTAGAAAGTTTTTACAAAATCATCTTGTGGCATTCGCCCGTAACGAGGTGGCCGTAAATTTGTCATGGACTTTGCGGAATTTCACATTGAACTGCATCGGAAATGAGACGCCCTTCACTCGATTTTTATGGCGTTTTAACTTCGACCGCAACCGATGTTAATTGTTCCGAAAATTTACCGTTGGAAGGTGGGCCCCTGTGAAAGTTAAGGCGAAAAAAATGGAGGTCTGAGGATTTAAAATTGCATAATATTGTTACAAGTTGTGGAAAAATATTGTAAAAATACTGTGATGGTATTGGGCGATGGTGATATAGTCACACAAATTGAGAGGGGGCTTGTTCTTGTCATTCAAAATGGAAAAATGTGTTATGTCTTGTGATCAACTATGATAAACAGTTTGAAACTTTCAGTCGTCTGAGGTAATACCACCCCACGTATCACTAGGAGGCGGTAAAATGATGCTTCTTACATCATGTTTCCGTCTCTGACACGTAAGTCGGTTTCTGCTATTCTTCTTTCCTCATCCTGTCCTTTTCCTTATTTCCTTTTTTCATCTACTCTGAATTTTTCTTCTAATTATTAAAAACAAAGATGATGGATTCTCTTCGAGCAAAAAATTCGGGACGTAAACTACCCTCCCGTTCGGATGTCCGGGTGGAGAGGGTACGAGGGAATCCAAAATCGACTGGGCCGAAGAAATGTTAAATAAATTAAAAAAAAACATAATATTTCCGGTCAATAAGGGTCTACCATGAAGAATAACTAAATATGAATATGTTTCAAAAGTTGGACCACTTAAATTTCGCCTTTTTCGGGCTCTTTGACTTTTTTTTGAAATTTCAAATTTTTTGAAAATTTCGATTGTTTTAAAACATTCAAATTTTTCAAAATTTCTAGTTTTTGTCAAGGCTTCGAATTATTTTGAAATTTTGACTTTTTCTGGAACGTATTTTTGTTTCAATTTTTTTGAAAAATGCTACTTATTTTGAAAATTCGCCTTTTTTTTCACAACTTTCTGTCTTCTTTGAAATTTGCTTCTCTTCTGTAAATTTCAAATTTTTGAAAAATTTTACTTTTTTTAAAAAAAAATTTGTTTACTTCTGAAAAATTTGATTTTTGAAAAGTTTAACATTTTTTAAAATTTCAACTTTTTTTTTTTTAAATCTGTAACATTTTTCAAATTTCAAATTTGTTTCAATGTCTCGATTGACTAATAATTTTTTTAATTCCATTTTTTTTCTAAAATTTCTACAATCGAATTTTTTTTTCAAAAGTTAAATGACTTAAAAAATTCCCACTCTCTAGTCTTTTGGTCTAGTCGAGTTATTTTGAAAAAAAGTTTGATCTTTTCCAAATGTCCACTATTTCAAAATTTTAACCTTTTCTCAAAGGCTGGACTTTTTTTTTAATCTTTTTTGAAGTTTTTGGCCCTTCTGAAAAATTCGAATTTTTAAACATTTCGAATTTTCGTCAAGGTTATTTTTCTTATTTTTCCCTTTGTCTTTTTCTCTTCCCCTTTTTCTCTTTATTGCTTTTTCTTTTCCTCTTTCCCTTTCTCTTTTTCTCTTCCTCTTTCCCTTTACCTTTTTAACGTCCTCCTTTTCTTTGTCTACGCTATAACCCCTCTTTTGCTACGTGACTGTCTTTGTTTATATTAATTATTGAGAGCTTACCTAAACGTTAGTAGTCAGGAGTATCAACTATCAGCTATCAATGAGTTGTAACATTACCGCTTCAAAACAACTGACCTGGTGTGTTAACGCTGCTATTAGGTGTAAGGAAATTGTATAAAAGAGGTTTACTTTTAATTTGAATTTGAAAGATATCGTGTATTATGCGACTATTCGCTGTTCAAAACGATCTACAAGTCTCTAACTATTTCAGGAGAATGGGCATGATGAAAGACGAAATGATGCAGTCCGATCAGGCTCTTCCAGTTTGCAACACTCTTCCAGGACTGAGTTTGGGCCAAATCAAATCCTGCCAGCTCTACACTGACCACATGAATGCGGTGGCCTCGGGGGCCAACCAGGCCCTCGCGGAATGTAAACATCAGTTTCAGAATAGAAGATGGAATTGCTCCCTGTTGGACAACGTGAATGTGTTCGGCCCTTTGATGACCATAGGTAAGTTGTAGCGTTGTAGCTGAAACGAATGCATGCGATAGAAGGGGGTGGTCATTTAGATTAGCTGGAAACCGGGAACGGAGAAAATTATGACAACGGCAAAGCGAGTAATCGCATCACGACTCTAACAAATAACAGCCCACTGGTTGATTAGGTACGCCTCATTATGCAAAGCACTTGAAACTGTTTTGAATGACTAATGTAAAGAGGGTTGTACAATTTAATGTTGGGAGCTGAAATATGCGATTTTAAATTTTCTATATTTAGTAGCTAACTCGATAAATCTACATTAAATTAATTAGAAGGTTTTTAAGAAGATGTTTCTTAAGAGAAAAGTATCACGACCTAGCATAAATTCTAGATTTTACCGTTAGAAGAGTTAAACAATGTGTACGTGCATTACAGTACCAACTTATTGGACGGTGTTCTTGGCTGCCCAGTCGATTTACATGCGATGCATGCGAGTACATGCTATTTTCCTACAATTACTGGATATATACGATAAATATCCTTCTAGTTGATGGCAAATACGTGAATTATATCTCTTACTCTCGCTCTTCAGAGATTCATTGCTTTCCCGACTTCTTTTGTTAACCTCAGCGACCATAGTGGTCGCCTATCTGAAGTAGAAAATTGCCAAAGTTATCCAAGACAACATTTCATCTTAATTTATTATATTAGCACTGCCTTATTTTTAAAAATGCCACATATGATGAATCCAACCATTACAATTTTCTAAGAGGTCACAGCAGCAAAATATGCTAGTTTATTATTAGATTTTGTAATGGTCAGTCGTCAGATATCTATATTTTTTTAATGCTTTAAAAGTTGACGATCTACGTCAAGGATCCCTAAAGTGTGTTTCCACGATCTCGTCATTTATCGCGACTTATCTAAGACGCCATCTTCTAGGACTAGATAATTGTTTGATCTGGCAACTGCCTGTGCGATTGAACAGCCATGAAAAATTTCACAATTCAAAAAAAATCCTACGCAGAACAATTTTGATATTTGCCAGAAAATTCGTTACTTTTGATAAAGTCTCTATTCATCAGAAAATACGTAAATTTGTTAACGAGTTGGAAGCTACAGAAATTTTATTTTATGTTGTAATGCACAAACCAATAAATTTGAACACTTATTAGATTCGAAGTTTGGATCCGTTGATTTATAGTAGTTACTTGCCGGAACATTTGTTGGCATTCGAGTTGGATATACCAAAGTGAAGAAATCTAACAAGATCGAAACCGGTCTTTGGTTTCCAATCTTCGAATCTAATAAACGTTCAAAATTATTGGTCTGTGCATTAGAATCCTTGTCTTCTGGGACCTTTATAGAGAGCAATCGCTTCGCTAGGTGTTTGTGTTTCAACTGTTGGTTGTTCATCCACCTATGATTCACTATACTCCCTTAGAGGACTGCATGACTGTTGTCCAGATTGCATTTTACTTGCATACGTCACCACTTATTACCAAACTAATTGATGTGTCACAGGACCTCACTCACTACTGACACGATCACTATTTTATTTATCGTGTTAAACGTGTCGGTTTTTTTAAAATTTACCATTCCAATATTCCGATTGTTTTTTTTTAACTTTTCGCCCTTTTAAATTTCTTTTTTCCGAAATTTTGACTTTTAGAAAATTCGACCTTAAAAATTTGGATTTTTGTTCAATGTTTTAAAAATTTCAAGTTTTTTAAATCTTTCTTAAAATTTCAATTGTATACCTATTTCAAAATTTCGACTTTTTTTATCCATATGGGAATATTATTTAATTCGATTTTTTTTAAAATTATTACGTTGAAAATTTTGATTTTTTTCAAATTTACAATCTTTTTAAAAATTTTGGTGCTCAAATTTCGACTATTTTTCAAAATAATAAATTTCCTTGAAAATTTGTAAACTTTTGTAACTTTTGTCCATTTCCATAATTCGTTTTTTAAAAATATGATTTTTTTTCAGAATTTACATTATTTTTGCGAAATGTCGATTTGTTTTGGGAAAATTTGAAATTTGTTTGAGATTATAACTTTTTTTTACTTTTTATGAAAATTTTGCAGTTTTTGTTTCTAAGACGCTGATGCAATTGACTTTTATGTTTAAACTGGAACTTAAACACCAATTTAATATTTTTAACTTCAAAGTGGACGAAATTCCATACAAATTTTTATCTCCTATTTGTTTTTTAAACTCTTCTCAAAATTTCGATTGCGTGTATTTCAAAATTTCGACTTTTT
This sequence comes from Dastarcus helophoroides, assembly GCA_028583605.1. Classification (NCBI taxonomy): domain Eukaryota; kingdom Metazoa; phylum Arthropoda; class Insecta; order Coleoptera; family Bothrideridae; genus Dastarcus; species Dastarcus helophoroides. The sequence goes on along the minus strand of CM053337.1, from coordinate 2,559,701 downwards.
AATCAATATTTTTGAAATTTTGTTGATTTTTTTTTTAAAAAAATTGTTTATTTTCTGAAAAATTTGAAATTATGAACATTACTGTTTTTTTTTTAAATTTTGATTCATTTACAAAACTTAAGCTTATAAAAATATTGACTGTTTTTCTTAATTTCGACTTTTTAAAAAGTTGTAACAGTTTTAAAATTTTTAAAAATTTCGAATTTTTTTCATTATTTCCACCAATTTTAAAGATTTCATCTCTCAAATTTCATTTTTTTGTAAGCTTTAACTTTATTTTTGAAAAAGACTTACTTCAAAATTTCAGCTTTTTTTTAAATGTTGGACATTTTTTAAAAATTTCAACTGTATCCAAAATTTTGACGTTTTTTAAAATTTTAACTTTTTTCAAAATTTCGCTTTTTCTTGAAAATTTATACTTTTCCAATAATTTTGACTATTTTTAAAATTTTGTATTTCGAAAATTTTAGATCTCTTTTAAAATTTTATAATGAAAAGTTTTGATAAGTTTAAATTTTTTGAAAGGTCGAGTTTTTTAAAAATTTTGCCTTAATTTCAAAATTGAGATGATTTTTTTAAAATTTCGACCTCTCGTCAAAAAATTGACTTTTTTAGGACGGCTTTATTTCAAAATTGAAACTTTTTTCTAAGTTTTTCCTTCTTTTGAAATGTTTGACTTTATTTAAGTTTGCACTTCTCCTAAAATGGTTATTTTCTTAAAATATCGATTTTTAAAAAAACTTCAACCTTACTGATAATTTTGGCATTTTTTCCCTACTAGTACTTTTTGAAAATTCGACTGAAAATATTTCAAATTTTTAAAATGTGATTTTTTTTAAAATTTCGACCAATTATGGAACTTTTAAGTTTCCAATTGTTTTAAAACTTTCGGCAATTTTTCAAATTCTAGAAAATTTTCTTTTCTCTAACATTTCCAGATTTTTCATTTTTAAAATCATGACATTTTACAAAGTCACTATTTTTAAAAATTCGAAATACTTTACAAAATTTCAATTTCCCAATTTCAAATTTTTTGAAAATGTTAATTTTCTCAAAATGTTGATTTTTCTTGAATATCCTAATTTTTTTTGGAAATTTTAAATTTCTATTTGGATTTGGAAAATAACGTTTTTTTGGAAAATTTCGACTTTAGGGTTTTAGATTTCTTCAATATTTCAATTCTTCGCAAATGATTCCAAAATTTTGATTTGTTTTGAAAATTTCGACTATTTTTCAAAATTTTAATTTTAATTTTGCCCATTTGCAAATTTACTCTTGTTTTAAAAATTTCGTTATTTTTCAAGATTACCATTTTTGCAAAATTTGACTGAAAATATTTCAATTTTTTAAAATGTGATTATTTTTAAATTTCGACCAATTTTGGAACTTTTAAGTTTCCAATTGTTTTAAAACTTTCGCCAATTTTTCAAATTCTAAAAAATTTTCTTTTCTCTTTAACATTTCCAGATTTTTCATTTTTAAAATCATGACATTTTACAAATTCACTATTTTTAAAAATTCGAAATACTTTACAAAGTTTCAATTTCCTAATTTCAAATTTTTTGAAAATGTTAATTTTCTCAAAATGTTGATTTTTCTTGAATATCCTAATATTTTTTGGAAATTTTAAATTTCTATTTCGATTTTGAAAATAATGTTTTTTTTTTAAATTTCACCTGTATCCAAAATTTTGACGTTTTTTAAAATATTAACTTTTTTGAAAATTTCGCTTTTTCTTGAAAATTTATACTTTTCTAATAATTTTGACTATTTTTAAAATTTTGTATTTCGAAAATTTTAGATCTCTTTTAAAATTTTACAATGAAAAGTTTTGATAAGTTTAAATTTTTTGAAAGGTTGAGTTTTTTAAAAATTTTGCCTTAATTTCAAAATTGAGATGATTTTTTTAAAATTTCGACCTCTCGTCAAAAAATTGACTTTTTTAAGACTGCTTTATTTCAAAATTGAAACTTTTTTCTAAGTTTTTCCTTCTTTTGAAATGTTTGACTTTATTTAAGTTTGCACTTCTCCTAAAATGGATATTTTCTTAAAATATCGATTTTTAAAAAAAACTTCAACCTTACTGATAATTTTGGCATTTTTTCACTATTAGTACTTTTTGAAAATTCGACTGAAAATAATTCAATTTTTTAAAATGTGATTTTTTTAAAATTTTTACCAATTTTGGAACTTTTAAGTTTCCAATCGTTTTAAAACTTTCGCCAATTTTTCAAATTCTAGAAAATTTTCTTTTCTCTTTAACATTTCCAGATTTTTCATTTTTAAAATCATGACATTTTACAAATTTACTAGTTTTAAAAATTCGAAATACTTCACAAAATAGCAATTTCCTAATTTCAAATTTTTTGAAAATGTTAGTTTTCTCAAAATGTTGATTTTTCTTGAATATCCTAATATTTTTTGGAAATTTTAAATTTCTATTTCGATTTTGAAAATAACGTTTTTTTTTTAAATTTCACCTGTATCCAAAATTTTGACGTTTTTTAAAATATTAACTTTTTTGAAAATTTCGCTTTTTCTTGAAAATTTATACTTTTCTAATAGTTTTGACTATTTTTTCAATTTTGTATTTCGAAAATTTTAGATCTCTTTTAAAATTTTACAATGAAAAGTTTTGATAAGTTTAAATTTTTTGAAAGGTTGAGTTTTTTAAAAATTTTGCCTTAATTTCAAAATTGAGATGATTTTTTTCAAATTTCGACCTCTCGTCAAAAAATTGACTTTTTTAAGACTGCTTTATTTCAAAATTGAAACTTTTTTCTAAAGTTTTTCCTTCTTTTGAAATGTTTGACTTTATTTAAGTTTGCACTTCTCCTAAAATGGTTATTTTCTTAAAATATCGATTTTTAAAAAAAACTTCAACCTTACTGATAATTTTGGCATTTTTTCACTATTAGTACTTTTTGAAAATTCGACTGAAAATATTTCAATTTTTTAAAATGTGATTTTTTTTAAATTTCGACCAATTTTGGAACTTTTAAGTTTCCAATTGTTTTAAAACTTTCGCCAATTTTTCAAATTCTAGAAAATTTTCTTTTCTCTTTAACATTTCCAGATTTTTCATTTTTAAAATCATGACATTTTACAAATTTACTAGTTTTAAAAATTCGAAATACTTCACAAAATAGCAATTTCCTAATTTCAAATTTTTTGAAAATGTTAATTTTCTCAAAATGTTGATTTTTCTTGAATATCCTAATTTTTTTTGGAAATTTTAAATTTCTATTTTGATTTTGAAAATAACGTTTTTTTGGAAAATTTCGATTTTAGGGTTTTAGATTTCTTCAATATTTCAATTCTTCGCAAATGATTCCAAAATTTTGATTTGTTTTGAAAATTCCGACTATTTTTCAAAATTTTAATTTTAATTTTGCCCATTTGCAAATTTACTCTTGTTTTAAAAATTTCGTTATTTTTCAAGATTACCATTTTTGCAAAATTTGACTTTTCGAATTTTTTAGGAAAATTTTGCCATTTTTAGCTAAATTTGTAGTTTTCTAAAAATGTCGACATTTTTTTCCAAATTTCGACTTATTTTTAAAAATGTTTACATCAAAATTTTCGACTATTATTCGAAATAACAAATTTCTTTGAAAATTTGTAAGCCCTTGTAAATTTTGCCCATTTTCAAATTTTCCATAATCATTTTTGCAAAATTTCGATTTGTTTTGGGAAAATTTCGAATTTCTTTGGTGAAATTATAACTTTTTTTTTACTTTTTATGAAAATTTTGCAATTTTGGCCAAATTTCTACTTTTTTCAAAATTTCGACATCTTTTTCTCAACATTTCATTTTCTTTTAAATTTCGACATTGTTTTCAAAATTCGAACCTTTTATGAAAATATTCTTTCTAAAATTTAAATTATCCAAAATTTTTAATTTTTCTGAATCTTTTGACTTCTCTGATAATTTTGCCTTTCTTCAGAATTTAAGTAGGCTCTTAGAAAATTTTGAAAATTTAATTGAATATTTTTCAACTTTGATCTCTTTTTGAAAAGTTTTCGATAATTTTAAAATTAGTAACTTTTTTAAAATTTTGTCTTCGAAAATTTGGAATTTTCTCAAATTTTTGCCTTACCATCAAATTTTTTGAACATTCAGTTTATTCTCAAAATCTAACACACTTTAAAGTTTCAACTCTTCAAAGGGTTTGGATTATGCTTAAAAATGTCGACAGTTTTCAATTTTTAGCCTTTTTTGAAACCTTTTTTATATTCTTTTTAAATTGTCTTTTTTTTTTCAAATATCCAACCCTTTTTAATTAAAAAACAGACTTTTAACAATTTAAAATTTTCCAATTTTGCAAATTAGGATTTTCTTTCAAAATTTTGTATTTTGTACTTTTGAATACGAATGCGTTGTATTTCCTTGTAAATGGATTGAACGGAATGAATTGCCAAAAACGCTGATGCAGTTAAGTTTTATTTATAAACTGGCAGTTAAGCAACAATTTTAATATTTTTAACTTCAAAAAGGACGAAATTCCATTTTATCCCTTATTTGACACCCTTGGGAGATGACTCTTCAAGAATCCTTTCTAAGTGGTTACCTACGTTACAAAAGGAATGCATATGCAAGATTTCATGCTTCTAAACCCATAGGTCTAGGCTGTGCATTGTCTGTCAGTCAGTATTTAGAGTTTTATTAAGTAGATTCACCACTCATAAGACATTTCTAATGCAAAAAAACTACCCGATTAGCGATGACTTTGGCCACATATGATAACAGACTTCACATAAGAAAATGTCGGAATTTGTTATGTTTGAGAAACAAGAACATTTTTAAGCAGAACAGAACAAGATCAGAAGTTCTTTTACCAGAAAATTTCGGGAAAAAATCAGAATTTCTATAAAATATTGACATCTGAAAAAAATTCTTAAACAGTACAGTTTAAAAATTTTGTTTAAAGAGGGAAAGTTGATAATATATTGTTTGAGTCCTTTCCATTTATACGTCATAATGCACATATCTGGTATAAAATTTGGTTGGGCACTTAAGTGAGCACTGCGCCAAAAAGTGGGGGCACGTGCCCACCCTGGCCTCTCTTTGGCGCCGTCATTGTGTGACATATCAAATAAGTCAATCAGTATAAGTACCATTTTAACAGAAACAACAGAGTGACTGGTTGAATTTTTAATTTGAATACCTCTCATTTCGACTTTTTTAGAAAATTTAATATGCTTCGAATTTCGATTTTTTCCAAGTTTCAATATGTTTTCAGAATTTCGATTTTTCGAGAAATGACCATTTTTTTTAAATTCGACTTCGGAAATTTCGATTTTCTTCCAAACTCTGATTATTTGACCGTTTGCTTGGGTAATTTCGATTTTTCGAGAAATGACCATTTTTTTTTAATTCGACTTTGAAAATTTCGATTTTCTTTCAAAACTCTGATTTTTGGAAATTTTTGACAATGTAATTTGGATTTTTCGAGAAATGACCAATTATTTTAATTCAACTTCGAAAATTTTGATGTTCTTTCGAAAGTCTGACTTTTGGAAAATTTTGATCTTTTGTCAATGTAATTATAATTTTTCGAGAAATTACCATTTTTTTAAATTCGACTTCGTAAATTTCGATTTTCTTCCGAAACTCTGATTTTTGGAAAATTTTGACTTTTTGAATATGTAATTTGTATTTTTCGAGAAGTGACCAATTTTTTTAATTCGACTTCGAAAATTTTGATGTTCTTTCGAAAGTCTGACTTTTGGAAAATTTTGATCTTTTGTCAATGTAATTATAATTTTTCGAGAAATTACCATTTTTTTAAATTCGACTTCGTAAATTTCGATTTTCTTCCGAAACTCTGATTTTTGGAAAATTTTGACTTTTTGAATATGTAATTTGTATTTTTCGAGAAGTGACCAATTTTTTTAATTCGACTTCGAAAATTTTGATGTTCTTTCGAAAGTCTGACTTTTGGAAAATTTTGATCTTTTGTCAATGTAATTATAATTTTTCGAGAAATTACCATTTTTTAAATTCGACTTCGTAAATTTCGATTTTCTTCCGAAACTCTGATTTTTGGAAAATTTTGACTTTTTGAATATGTAATTTGTATTTTTCGAGAAGTGACCAAATTTTTTAATTCGACTTCGAAAATTTTGATGTTCTTTCGAAAGTCTGACTTTTGGAAAATTTTGATCTTTTGTCAATGTAATTATAATTTTTCGAGAAATTACCATTTTTTTAAATTCGACTTCGTAAATTTCGATTTTCTTCCGAAACTCTGATTTTTGGAAAATTTTGACTTTTTGAATATGTAATTTGTATTTTTCGAGAAGTGACCAATTTTTTTAATTCGACTTCGAAAATTTTGATGTTCTTTCGAAAGTCTGACTTTTGGAAAATTTTGATCTTTTGTCAATGTAATTATAATTTTTCGAGAAATTACCATTTTTTAAATTCGACTTCGTAAATTTCGATTTTCTTCCGAAACTCTGATTTTTGGAAAATTTTGACTTTTTGAATATGTAATTTGTATTTTTCGAGAAGTGACCAAATTTTTTAATTCGACTTCGAAAATTTTGATGTTCTTTCGAAAGTCTGACTTTTGGAAAATTTTGATCTTTTGTCAATGTAATTATAATTTTGCGAGAAATTACCATTTTTTTAAATTCGACTTCGTAAATTTCGATTTTCTTCCGAAACTCTGATTTTTGGAAAATTTTGACTTTTTGATAATGTAATTTCGATTTTCTTTGAAAACTCTGATATTTGAAAAATTCTGACTCTTAGACAATGTAACTTTCTAAAAGATTACATTTTTTCTAAATCTCTTTTTTAATTTTGACTTTTTCCAAACTTTTGGTTTTTTAATTTAATTTTTTTGAAAAGGCCGATTTTTTGAAATTTTTAGGTTTTATTTTGAAGTTCAAATTTTAAACATTTTTCAAAAATTTCCATTTCTTTGAAAATTCCCACTCCTCATAACTTAGATGTTTTAGAAAACTTAGAAATCACCTTTTTAAAATTACTTCTTTTTTTGAAAATGTCGAGTTTTGAATTTCACTTTTTCCAAATTTGCCTCAAAATTTTGACATTGTTTTTTAAGCCTTTTTTAAAATCTCTTTTTTTTATACTTTTCGGTATAAAATATTTGAAGTTGTATTAAAATTTTTATTTTTTTTTAAATTTCTACTATTTTTTATATTTTCCACTTTTAATTTCCCGCTATTTTTCAATGTTTTAATTTTTTACAAAATTTAATTTCTTAGAATTTTGCTTTTTTTAGATGTTTCTTCCATTTAGGGATTTAGTCAAAATGTCGACTTTTCTCGAATTCTTTAAAAAATTTCTTCGTTTATTCAAATTTTCGATTTTTTTAAATTCGACATTTTCCACAATTTGAGTTTTTTTGAAAATTTCGACTCTCTTTGAAATCAAATCTTTTAAAAAAATTGTTAAGCGTTAAACTGGACTTTTTCAAAATTTTATATAAAAAAGCAATGAAAAAGTCTCAATTCTGATAAAAACTTTGGATTTATAAAAAGAATGCTAAAATTTTTGAATTTAAAAATACCATTCTTAAAATCTCAATTATTCGACGTTTTCATTTTGTAGATCCATGAAAAACGCATCGCCGCTTAAAACTGCAACAAACAAACTCAAACTCAAAAATTGAAATACAAATCCCTTCTCCTGAAACCAAGAAAGATTAAAAAACACAAGAAAGCTTGTGCTAACGCGTTTCGATAGCCAAGCCATCATCTTCAAAGAGATAGAGAATCTCTCTGAAAATGATAGCTTGGCTATCGAAATGCGTTATAACAACCTTTGTTGTCCTTTTTAATCTTTCTTTATTTCAGGGAACAATATTTCTATTTCATTTTTTGAAGATAACAAAGGACCAGTTCCTTTCCACCAAAACTTAAACTCAATTTCGATTGAATCTTTTAAAACTTCTTACATTCTACGTCTTCGTAGGTTTAAAATGTGATTGATATTAATTTCATGAATCACTGACTCAAACATCACTGCGGAACTTGTTCGAAGTTTCCGTATTTTTTTTTATTAGTTTGCATTAGTGCAAATTTTATTAGTTGCGAGATGATCGCACAAATTTAATTTATGTGCATATCTTCTACGCTGTTCGCTTCCAATAACATCGAGTTAATTTATAGCAAACACGCGTTGACGTTATCTAACCCCCGTTTGATTGATTGATATGGGCAATCTCTCGAGTGGGGGCTTTCGAGCGATTTATAAAAAAATCAACGTTCCATTTTTACAGCCAGCAGGGAATCGGCTTTCGCCCACGCTCTATCCTCAGCCGGAGTCGCCTATTCGGTGTCGAGAGCCTGCAGGGACGGTCAGCTGTCCTCCTGCGGGTGTTCTAGGGTGGGAAGGCCCAAGGATCTCAGAAAGGACTGGGTTTGGGGCGGCTGCGGAGATAACTTAGAATATGGATATAAGTAAGTATCAATATTGTTATTACAATTACATTCTGTGGATTTTTACCAGTTTATTTAATTAACAACTGAACAACTGACTGGTATAATTGTATGTAATATACAACTAACTTAATTTATGCCAAAACGTGTGTTTGCTGGCTTTATACAGGGTCCTGCAACAGTGCGTCGGGCATCTATAGGTCCTATAATAAAGAAATTAGGAATTCACATGCAGACTTTAACTCTGTACAAGAATGTATTTCAGGAAAATATAGTCACATGTATAGGGTATCTCCAAAAAGTGAGCCGATAAGGGTGAATTATTTTAAATGGAACCCCCTGTATTTTTTTACATTTTTGGGTTCCTTTCTGACAACTTTATATGTTCCTAAGATATTATTAAATTTGGTTAGATAGTTCCAGAGTAATAAATAAATAAAGAGAAAAAAAATATTTTGTCACATTTTCTTTAAAAATTCATTAAAAATACAAAAACGCCCCAAAATCAAAACTACGCTAGGTGTTTACTGTAGTGAGACTCTAGTTACTTTGCTATAAATATCTTAAGCCTAACTTGTACAGGGTGTCCAAAAATTCAATGCCAAATTGGCTAAAATATAAAGCAATTTTTCTTCGTTTTTTCAAATGGAACTCCCTGTATATTTTTTTTCTATGAGATACAAAATTAAAAAATGAACATTTTTTGTATCTACAAATATTTTAAAATTTTTAACGGTTAAGCAGATATGCGTCGGATTACTACATATGGCTCTTTGGACACTAAGACAAAAATCATAGATGGCTTTGATAAAAATTAATTACCTTATTATTATTTTCTAAGTTAACTGCCAAACCAAGGACCAGTCCGTTCCACCAAAAGAAAATTCGTATAAATTTAAAAAGTAAAAATATTGCAAATGGTCAAAAAAATTCAAAAAAGCGATTTTCGAAATAAGTAAAAATTAAAAAAAAAAACTGAGAGATGAATACATTGGGGAATTTCTAAAAATATTCCAAATTTAAGAAAATGTTCTAAAAAATAATTTTAAGAAAGTCAAATTTTCCAAAAAATTTAAAATTTGAAAACAAAGAAATTTAAAGAAAAATTTTGAAAAATGTCGAAATTTTTATAAAAAGTTAAAATTTTCAAAAAAATCAGACGAAATTATAAAGAAAATTCGTAAACGGAAATACAGAACTTGTCCCCTGAAACCAAGAAAGATTCTTCTTCTTTCTTCTTTCTTGGTTTCAAGGAACTGGTTCTGGATTTCCATTTTTGAAGATAACCAAGGACCAGTCCGTTCTACCAAAAGAAAATTCGTATAAATTTAAAAAATAAAAATATTAAAAACGGTCACAAAAGCGATTTTCAAAATAAGTCAAAATTTCCAAAAAAAAACTGAAAGACTGAATACATTGGGGAATTTCTAAAAATACTCCAAATTAAAAAAAAAAATGTAAAAAATATTTTGAAAAAAGTTTCAAATTTTCGAAGAAGTCAAAATTTGGAAAAATAGATAAATTTTAAAAAGGGATCGAAATTTGTAAAAGGCCATTTTAAAAAAGGTAAAACTTCGGAAAAAAGCGCGAAAATGTGAAAACAAAAGTCAAAATTGTGAAGAATTTCGAAATTTTAATATAAACATGTAAAATTTTCAAAAAAACATGTAAAGTTTTCAAAATAAAAAGGATCAAATTTTAAAAAAAGTCCAAGCGAAGTTTGAAAAAATTCGAAATTTGCCTCTAACGGATTGGCCGTTCTATCAAAAGAAAATTCGTATAAATTTAAAAAATAAAAATATTAAAAACGGTCAAAAAAGCGATTTTCAAAATAAGTCAAAATTTCCAAAAAAAAACTGAAAGACTGAATAAATTGGGGAATTTCTAAAAATACTCGAAATTAAAAAAAAATGTTTTAAAAAATATTTTGAAAAAAGTTTCAAATTTTCGAAGAACTCAAAATTTGGAAAAATGGATAAATTTTAAAAAGGGATCGAAATTTGTAAAAGGCCATTTTAAAAAAGTTAAAACTTCGGAAAAAAGCGCGAAAATCTGAAAACAAAAGTCAAAATTGTGAAGAATTTCGAAATTTTAATATAAACATTTAAAATTTTCAAAAAGAATGAAGGTTTTTAAAATAAAAAGGATCAAATTTAAAAAAAAGTCGAAGCAAAGTTTGAAAAAATTCGAAATTTGCCTCTAACGGACTGGCCGTTCTACCAAAAGAAAATTCGTATAAATTTAAAAAATAAAAATATTAAAAACGGTAAAAAAAGCGATTTTCAAAATAAGTCAAAATTTCCAAAAAAACTAAAACACTGAATAAATTGGGAAATTTCTAAAAATACTCGAAATTAAAAAAAAAAATGTTTTAAAAAATATTTTGAAAAAAGTTTCAAATTTTTGAAGAAGTCAAAATTTGGAAAAATGGATAAATTTTAAAAAGGTATCGAAATTTGTAAAAGGCCATTTTAAAAAAGTTAAAACTTCGGAAGAAAGCGCGAAAATCTGAAAACAGAAGTCAAAATTGTGAAGAATTTCGAAATTTTAATATAAACATTTAAAATTTTCAAAAAAAATGAAGGTTTTCAAAATAAAAAGGATCAAATTTTAAAAAAAGTCGAAGCAAAGTTTGAAAAAATTCGAAATTTGCCTCTAAAGTTGACATTTATTTTAAAGTTTAACCAAAAAATGGAATATTGAAAAATTAGGATTTCCAAAGAAATTCGAAACTTTGAAAAAATTCGGGAATCGAAATAAACAATCGAAGATTTGAAAAAAAATGTCGAAATTATTAATAAAGGTAAGCTTTTCAAAAAAAAATCGAAATTTTCAAAAAAAAATCGAAATTTTCGACAAAACTTAAATTTCTGAAATTTCAACATTTTCCAAAAAGGTCGAAATTTTCGAAAAGATCGAACCTTTCAAAAATCAAAGATGACGTTTTAAAAAAGTGAAAATTCTGAAAAACATCGAAATTTGAAAAAAAAGTCAAAAATCTTGGAAAAGAACAAATTTTGGAAAGAGTCCTAATTCTCAAATGAAATCGAAAAAAATTTCAGTCTTTCAAAAAACTGGGGATTTTTAAAAAAATGTAAAGCCTTAAAACTGAAAATGAATGGTTGTAATTTTTGGAGTTTAATAAAAAATTTTTATCAAAGCAATCTATGCAAGCAGACTGCAACCTAGATTACAAATTCATGCAGCCCTCCAGGCGGCGTGTATAGTGAATCATAGGTAGCTGAACTACCAACAGTTGAAACACTGCCACCTAGCGAAGCGGTTGCTCTATAGGAAAAATTTCCCAGAAGACAAGGATTCTAATGCACAGACCAATAGGTTTGAACATTTATTAGATTCGAAGTTTGAAAACCAAAGAGCGGTTTCGACTAGATCTAACAAAATCAAAACCGGTCTTTAGTTTCCAAACTTCGAATCTAATAAATGTTTAAACCTATTGGTCTATGCATTAGAAAGCAATCTATGATTTTTTGTCTTGTATCTTAGTGTCGAAAGAGCCATATGTAATAATCCGACGAATATCTGCTTAACCGTAAAAAATTTCGAAATATTTGTAGGTACAAAAAATGTTCTTTTTTTAATTCTATCTCACAGAAAAAATATACAGGGTGTTCCATTTAAAAAAACGAAGAAAAATTGCTTTATATTTTAGCCAATTTGGCATTGAATTTTGGGCACCCTGTGCAAGTTAGGCTTAAGATATTTATAGCAAAGTAACTAGAGACCCACTACAGTAAACACCTAGCGTAGTTTTGATTTTGGGGCGTTTTTGTATTTTTAATGAATTTTTAAAGAAAATGTTGCAAAATATTTTTTTTTCTCTTTATTTATTTATTACTCTGGAACTATTTAACCAAATTTAACAATATCTTAGGAATATGTAAAGTTGTCAGGAAGGAACCCAAAAATGTAAAAAAATACAGGGGGTTCCATTTAAAAAAATTCACCCTCAACGGCTCACACTTTTTGGAGATACCCTATACATGTGACTATATTTTCCCGAAATACATTCTTGTACAGAGTTAAGGTCTGCATGTGAACGGAATTCCTAACTTCTTTATTATAGGACCTATAGATGCCCGACGCACTGTTGCAGGACCCTGTATTTGTAATTGACTTATACTTGTTTCATTTTCTATTTATTCGATATCTGGAATGTATAACTACCAGTGGCGGCTGGTGACTTTTTAACAGGGGGTGCGCAGATGCAAAAATATTAGTAGTTAAGAGTTTAGGTGACTCCAGTGCCATAGCAAGGTATTAAATTTAAAAGAAACAAAAGTGATACAAAAGGTGTAATATTTAATAGTATTTTTACATCTTATAACTTCCAAAATATTTTTGGGTTGTCACCTCTAAATTATGTTCATCGAGTACAAAAAAAACACAATCGACATTTCTGAGCCCCTTTAAAATACTCTGTACGGTTGCACGTTACGCACGTTACGGCTCTGGGTTACTTAATTAAAATTGTTTGCTTTTATAGGAATAAAATTATATCACTTTTTTTTGAAAACTGCGCATTTAGCATCACAAACCGTAAATACACACTCCAAACTCTGACTCTCACCATTTGGCAATATCGCATAAGCGCGGAGCGGCGTACCCCGGGCTAGCTTTAAAGTGGTGTTCTGTAGTTTATTTCTCCGTATCCCGTGGAGGCCGTTGATAGGCATCGCACGGCAGCCACGCTAGGTGCATTATTCTGCGCGCACCAACTAATTTAAATTTTCTTATAATATTTAATATAATGGAATCAAACGTTTGCGTACATTATTCCAAGTCACTCACAAGTATTATTAGGTAATTGGTATATTATTATTTTGTGTTTAAAAATCAGACAAATCCAAGTCTTCTACATTAAACAGAAAAGAATAGATCGCTCATTTTATGAGGAGCGCGCGCTCTTGCGCTCTTTAAGACCAGCCGCCACTGATAACTACGTATCTCGTTTTTAATAGCCACTGATTACTTGTAAATAATCGACAAATGTCTCGAACCAAAGTCTTTGACAATTAGTTGAAGAATTCCTCGAAATGGGATAGGAAAGAAATGTCAAGGAAACAAAAGTAACTCACGTTAGTCGTAACAGGGAGCAACAACAAACATTGATAACATTTTTGTGAAAGAACCATACTCAAGAACATTATTTAGAAACTAAACAATTTTTTTTCTAGAATATTTGATATTTATCAGAAGATGTATTTCGAAAGCCCATGGTTTAGCAGAATAAATTGACCGTTTGTTTTTAAATTTGTAGACACCTAATTTTTATCTGGGGACAAATGATTATTGGACGTCTTAGGAAGAAGTTTTATGTGTTTCCATTTAATATACAATAGCAAACCCGCGACATTTTATATTATACCGTGGAAGTTGTAAATTCGTCTTGCCTAGTTTGTGAGTTCGTCGTGAAATGGTTGAAGGTTTTCTGATGGAACTTCGCCTTCGTGTGCATTGACGTGAAATGATGCGTCCAAATCTCCCTATAATAAATGTCACGGCCACCCCAGTCGATCTGTCATTGGGAACCGCGACGAATTTGTAATCCCTTTGCCTCTAACAACACTCAGTCGGCATTGGTAATGCATCAAGAATACGGATTATTATGGTATTAGTGTCCTCCACCAAGCAGATGCGTCTCCTTTGTTATCTATATGAGAACAAGGCTGCTCTGCTACATTTATGACTTGACCACGACTACGAAAGGCATTTTATATGTATAGATCAAAGCACCCAAAACAAAATTACTATCATGATATTTAAACCAAAAACAGAACGTTATATTTTTTTGTATCTTGTTGTAAAATAATCAAGTGAATATAGTCTATCGAAGATCCAAACTTTGATTAACACTGCAGTCAGCCAGGTTATTCACAAAGGGCTAGTAGTCAACTATACATCATGTCTATTTTAAAATTTTAAGTTTTCACTTTAAAAATTTTGTCCTAAAACTCGAGATCCCAAAAAAAAAAGATGAAAACTTCAGGATTAAAGTTGAAATATCGAGACAGCAAGAGAAAATTAAAGGAAAGTAAAAACTTCTAGAAAATATGAGCAAAAATAACCTGTTCCAAAAAAGTTAGAATGCATTAAAAAATATTTTCGAGTTTTAAAAATGCACGCCGCTTCAAAAACAAATCACCATTTCGAGTTTAAACTCGAAATTTCTAAAAAGGTTTTGTTAATAAGTCAACTCATCCCACTTATTATTTTCACGACCACTATTTTCGTTAATCGCTTTTTTTTAATTTTGACATATTTTGAAAGTTTCTGCCTTTTTTGAAAATTCCGTTCTTTTTCAAAATTTTTTAATATTATTTTGAAAACACTTCATTGAAAACTTCTGCTCATTTTTCGGACTTTCGATGACAATAACAATGTTGCGACTACTTCCAAGGAAAAGGCTGACCTGCGAGCCTTAATGTTTGCTAAAAGTTCCAACCTTGATTCTCGAAATGCAGGACCTCCCGTTCTTCCCAAAGTTGGCACTTCGATGCCTGAAGTTGTTTTCAGACAAGGAAGATTCTGCTCGACACCTCGCAAGCTTCTGGCCTTGATGGTATCCCAGCTATTGTTCTTAAGAAGTGCACTCCAGGTTTGACTCCTGTCCTAAGCAAATTGTTCACACTTTCTTACAACAAAGGTGTATTTCCTAACATCTGGACATCTGCTAGGGTGCAGCCTGTCCCTAAAAAGGGAAAAAGGAATCTGGCTAACAACTATCGCCCTATATCTTTGTTGCCCATTATATCTAAAGTAATGGAAAAGGTTACCAATATCGAGATTCTCAAAATATCTGGAGGAGAATACAATCATCTCGGACAAGCAATATGGTTTCAGACAATAACGCTCAGTTGGCGATCTACTGGCATCTGTTACTCATATCTGTAACTCAGCTATGGAAAAACATGGTGAGACTAGGATTGTGGCATTTGATATCTCAAAGACCTTCGACAGAGTCTGGCACCGATGTCTTCTCGCCAAATTAACATCTTATAGTCTTCCTCCTGAACTCTGTCATTAGATATCCAATTTTCCCGCTGACAGGTCTCTTCAGGTCTTGCGATTAATGCAGGGGTGCCCCAAGGGTCTGTCCTGTCTCCTACACTATTTCTGTTACACATAAACGATGTTCTAGCTTCAATTTTCAATCCGATATACAGCTCGCATATGATAGTAGCCTGGTGTAACTTTTTTCTCAGACAAACTATTATTCGTCGCTGCTTCAGATCGACTAAGGGAACAGCAGATACAAATGATTAATCGGGATCTGGAAATCATTCTGAAATGGGGTAAGACAAATTTGGTCGACTTCAACGCTTTAATAACGCGGTTTCCTCTAAGAAAACATCAAGGGATAATGCAATAAACATCCTAATGGATGGTAAAATTCTCCCGATGGGATCTAATCTGTCTATACTAGGAGTGAATGCGAGTACTAACTTCTCTTGGGACGATCATGTGTGCGCCGTTGCCAAGTCGCCTCTCAGATGCTAGGCTTTCTTTTTAGAGCTAAAAAGTACTTCACATGCCATCAACTATTAACACTATACAAAGCTCAAGTTAGGGCAACACTAGCCAATACTGTTCTCATGTTTGGAGTTCAGCCCCAAAACACACTTTAGCTCTCTTGGATTCAATTCAAAGAAGAACGATTTGCCTAATTGATGACGAGAGTCTGACCTATTCTCTCGAAACACTAGAGCACAGGAGGATGGTTGGTGACTTGTCTCTTTTCTACAAGTAATATCATGGAAGATGCTCGCAGGAACTAATAAGATTGATCCCCCCAAGGACATGATTCTTGATTCATACAAGACAGTCGGAGATAGCGAATTCCTATGTGCTCCAGCTTGACATAGTGATGACTTCTGTCTACGGAGACTCTTTTTTCTACAGAACTTCCAAGCTATGGATCTCGTTACTGAAAGGAATTTTCCCTAAGAATTACAACCTCTTCTTGTTTAAGAAGGCGGTTCATCGCCATCTATCCTTGTTTAAGCATCTTACTCTCAGTGCTTTGAAAGCATGATGAGATTGGTCTTTGCAAGTGGATTAAACTTAAAAAAAATCTTTTTAAATTTTCTGTAAGTTTTTGCGAAAATGTCGAGGTTTTCAACTGGATCAATTTTTCTCAAAATTTCGTTTATGTAAATTATACCTTTTTAGCAAAACTTCGACTTTTTTTAAGTTGGCTATTTTAAAGATATTTGAATTTTCAAAATTTTAATTTTATCCTAAATATCGACATTTTTCAAAATTTTATCCTTTAAAATTTTCGAATTTGTTTTGATACTTTCGAGTTTTCTGGTAATTTCGATTTTTTCAAAATATTTACTTTTTCAAAATTTTATATCTCTTTAAAAAATTGATACTGAAAATTTTTTATAATGTCGAGTTCTTTAAAAAATTGTATATTTTTTCAACATTCCGATTTTAATGAAATACTATTTTTTTTGCAACATCCGACTTTTTGTCAATATCTGGACTTTCGCATTTTTCTCAAAGTTTGACTTTTTCAAAATTTTGTCTCTTCAAAATTTTGTCTTTTCTCAAAATGTTGACTTTTTTCAAAATTTTGACTTTTTAACTTTCGAGTTTTCCGGAAATTTGTAATTTTTGAAAATTTCGATGTTTATTTTGAAAATTTTGAATTTTCAAGGCATAAATTTAAGACCTTTTTTAATAATATTGAGTTCTGAAACTTTCAACCTTTTTTCAGCATTTCCACTCTAAAAAATTTTACTTTTTTGAAAATTTCGACTTTTTAAAACTTTGATCCATTTTTTCGAAAATATCTAGGTTTATTCTTGAAAATTCGGTCTTTTCAAAGTTTTTACCTTGTTTTCGAAAATATAATCTGTTTAACATGTGGACTTTTATTTGAAAATTTCGACATTTTTTAAAAACTTCCTTCCACTCTTTGAAACTCCTTTTTTTAAAGGGAGAATTTTTGAAAGTCGAACTGTTTTAAAAATGTTTTAAAAATTTCGATTTTTTTAAAATGTCGACTTTTTCAAATTTTTGATTAGTTTCCAAAATTTCCAATTTTTTTATTCTTTTAGATTATTTGATTTTTTTTTTAAATGTCTTTTTTTCAAAATGTCGATTTTTCCCAAAATTGGTACTTGTTTGAACACACGGACTTTTAAAAAAATTTTGACCATTTCTAAAAATTTTAATTTAAAAAAAATGTCCAACTGTTTCAAAATTTTTACTATTCAAAACTTCGACCTATTGAATATTAAATTTTTTTTCAAAATTTGACTTCTCTTTGAAATTTTGACTATTTTTTAAAAGTTCAGCTTTTGCAAAAATGTCGAATTTTTTTGGAAACGTCGACATTTTTAAAATTTTGACATTCAATATTAAGAATCTTTAAAAAGCCTTTATTTTTAAAACTTTTAACTTATTTTGAAAATCTTGATATTTTTTGAATTATTTTTTTCAAAAATTTTCGACTTTTAAAAAAATTTCCACCTTCTTAAAAAATTTCAACCTTTCGACTTCTCTTTCGTAAATTGAGTTTTCGAAAATTTCTCGTTTTTTGAAAAGTTGTTTGAAATTTCTTAATTTTTTTTAAATCTTGACATTTTCTTAAACTACTTATTATTTTTGACATTTTATATTTTATACTACCTTTCAAAATATTAACTTCCTTAAAAATTTCGATTTTTTTAAAGTACGGTATTTTTTTAAATGTCGACTTTCTTAAATTTTCGATTAGTTTCCGAAATTTCCAATTTTTCTAATCTTTAAGATTATTTGATTTTTTTTGAAAATGTCTTTTTTTTAAAATGTCGATTTTTTTTCCCAAATTGGTACTTTGAACATAATGACTTTTTGAAAAATGTTGATAACTTCTAAAAATTTTAATTTTTTAAAAAATGTTTGACTGTTCCAAAATTTTTAATATTCAAAACTTCGACCTATTGAATATTAACATTAAATACAAATATTTGTATTATCTTTAAGTAGATTTGACCCTCAAGGCGATGAAATGCCGAAAACTCCGATATCACTGACTTTTATTTATAACCTGAAATCTAACGCTAATTTTTATATTTCTAAATTTAAAAATGATAAAGTTATAAATTTTCATTCCCCATTTAAGACTCTTTGGGATAAATTTTTAAAAATCTCTTTTTAGTGCTCTCCTACCTTAAAAGAATTCATAAGAAAATTTTATACTTTTGAACCTATGACTTTAACCTCTGCATTGTCTAGTAGTTTAGAGTTTTATGAAGTAGGTAATAAATTTCAAATTTGAACTCAAAATTTTGAACAACATTTTCAAATTTTGAGAAAAAAAAATCAAAATTTATTGAAAAAATAAGTTTTAACAGGATATTTCAAAAAAAAATTACAAAAAACAATCACCTTGTAAAAGAATGTTTCATTTTATAAATAAAAAAAAAATTACATTCAAAACTAAGAATTTTATCCAAATTGGTTAAAAAAAAACTTGAGCAATAGGTTATGCAAATGATATTACTATTATTATTATTATTATTATTATTATTATATAAGGGGCAAAAACGATTAAATCCTGTTGGATTTAATGCAGAAAGCCCTAAACACCATCGACAACTGGTGCTCAAAACAAGAGTTAAGTGTAAACCCAAATAAAACAATAATAATTCCTTTCACGAAGGGCAGGAAGCTAAATCTAACAGCTCCCACTATAAATGGAGTTCAACTTAACTTTTCTAGTGAGACTATATATCTAGGAATAATCCTAGACCAAAAACTAACTTGCAATTCTCAGTTGATTCAAATAATCAAGCGAGCCACGACAGCGTTCTGGACGTGCCGCAGATTTTCAGTAAAACCTGGGGTCTGAGACCGAAAATGATCTATTGGTCATATAGGATGATAATAACACCCCTGATCAATACGTTTCTTTAGTATGATGGCCAAAAATAACGAAAAAGACAGTACAAAACCAACTGAACATAGTTCAAAGGTATGCATGTCTGGGCATAACAGGCGCAATGAACACTTGTCCAGGTAGTGCTAGGTCTAACTCATCTCCACCTTTTAGTGAAGAGGGAGGCGATTAAAGGAGCCTAAAGGTTACTGCAATTAAAACAGTTTAAAGAAGGAGATTTCGCCGGTCACATGGGAATCCTCAAGGAATGTATCCTGGTGATTCTAGCAAGATCGGTTAATTACATGCAACCCATGTATGAATTTGATCATTCCTTTGAGGTGGACTTAGATAGCCACACTGACGCTCAATCAGTACCTGAAGAAAAACACAAAGTATCCATCTGGTTTACAGATGGATCAAAGACAGCACATGGGACTGGGGTGGGAATTTATGGCCCTAACTATAGGTTTTCTAAAGCATTGGGAAAAGACCCAACTGTAATTCAAACTGAAATACATTCAATAGAACTCTGCGCCTACGAGTGTCTTCGAAGAGACCTAAAAAGAACAAAGATCTACATTAACTCTGTCAGCCAAGCTGCAATAAAGGCTCTCGGCAGCCGCCTTGTCAAATCTTAACTAGTAGGGGAGTGTCAACAAACTCTAAAGCAACTGGCTAAACACAACAGGATCAGCATTAAATGGGTGCCAAGACACAAAGGAATACAAGGGAAAAAAGCTGCGGATCAACTCGCTATAGAAGGATCTGCATCGTCATTTTTTGGACCTGAACCGGCTTTTGGTTTATTTAAAAGTCAAATTAATAGTGAGGTCGAAAAATGGGAATCAAAGTCAAGAATCTCCCACTGGAGATCACATCCAGGACTACGACAAGCGAAAAGATTTATGTCTGGAACGCTTGAAAAGACAAAGGTCTACTTAGAACTCAGAAAGTCCGAATTGAGGAGCCTAACCGGCCTCTTAAAAGGACATTGACCTGTGAGGTATCATCTCAAGAAAATAGGTTAGGCTGAAACAGAGCTATGTCGAGTTTACGCAGAAGCTGCGGCGACTGCGATGCGCTTGCACCCAAAATGCATGTCCAACTTGGATGGGCGTCCTTAAACCCCTCAGGTGTGGAAAAACTCGATCCTAGGTCCATAATAAACTTCTACAAGAGTTTGGGCCTGGGAACTAAATAGATCAGGGTGTGCACAAAAGATCTCCTTAGGTCGAGGTGCGGTGTGGACGAAAGGAAACACGAAACGACCCTTTAACCAATTATTAGATTAATAAAATTGTAAACCTAGACTGACAGACAATGTGCGGCTTGTAGGTTTTGAAGTAAAAAGTTTTGGACCGAAGTTCCTGATAAAACGTAAGAAAGAATTTTTAAAAATTCATTATCCAAAGTTCTTAAATAGGAAATACAAATATATGCAGTGTGCAACAGTCAAATGGATTAAACTTCGTATCTCAGTTAATCTACAAATTTATGAAAAATCTCGAGACACGTCAATTTTAGATTATAAAAAGACATACTCCATCGTAAAAATTTTATCCCTAGATGCAACCCTCTTTGAGTGACAGTTGCAACCCCTAAACTTTTAAACCGAAAGTAGGGGCTTGTTATACCTCATTTGCAATGTCTTTTAATTCTCTGTTCAAAAATGTCATAATTGCCATATTTATTACAAGAATTAACACTAAAAAAAATTAATTTCAGTTTTCAACAGCAAAATGTAAAGTTAATATTTTCATTTAATAAAATAAAAACAAACCATACTTAATGTAGGAGATGTTCAAAATGGGCACCTCCAATATCTTGGCCGCATCCTAATTGTGAATAAAAATGTCTCCTGACATTATTCAACATCTCTGGTATCACCGACGCTATCGCAAGCGTTATTCTTGCTCGCAAGTCAGCTACTCGTGGGATTTGGTTTTATACACACAACCCCATAAAAAAGAAGTCCAGGGGCGTCAGGTCCGGCGATCGTGGTGACCATTCTAGCATACCTTGTCTCCCTATCCGCCGATTTGGAAATGTAAAATCGAGATATTGCCGGACATTGACTTGGTAGTGTGGTGGTGCTCCATTTTGCTGGAACCATATTACATTACCTGGAACATGAGGATTTTCTTGAGCTGGATATAAGTGTACCAAAGCTGGTACAATGTTGTTTTGGAGGAATGCTAAATAATTATGTATCTCCATTTAAATTTCCATCAATGAAAAATGGACCAATGACATGATCTCCATTAATCCCTGCCCAAAGCTTAACTTTGTTAGAGTTCTGTTTGTTCTGTTTGTGTATACAACTCTTTCATCCAGTGGGGATTTAAAACTAGCCCAATAGCGACAGTTTTGACGATTTACATGACCGTGAAGTGTACTCGTCAGAAAACAATATGTTTTCTATTTGGATGACCTTATTATCTAGTCTTTGCATCATTTGGTTACAAAAATGAGTCTTCTATCAAAATCGTCATCACAGAGTTCTTGTCATGGTGTCAGTTTATAAGAATGCATTTTATTTTCTTTCAGTACACGAATAATCAAGGACTGACTAAAGTTTAGTGCTGCAGCTATTTGTCGGTTTAAAGAATGTGGATTTTCTTGAAACTCACTCATTATTTCCAGTTTGGTGTCATTAGTTAATGCATTGGAGGGTTCTTTTTTCAGCTTTCCTACATGTCGATGTTCGTGAAAATGTTTTTCGATTTTACTAATTGTGCCTTGGGATCAGTGGCGGCTGGTGACTTTTTGACAGGGGGTGCACAGATGCAAAAATATTAGTAGTTAAGAGTTTAGGTGACTCCAATGTCATAGCAAGGTATTAAATTTAAGAGAAAAAAAAGTGATACAAAAGGTATGATATTTAATAGTTGAATGATTGATTTTTAATAATTAAATTTAATTAACATCTTATAACCTCCAAAATATTTTTGGGTTACCATCTCTAAATTATTTTCATCGAGTACAAAAAAAAAACATTATCGACATTTCTAAACCCCTTTAAAGTACTCTGTACGGTTGTACGTCGTTACGGCTCTGGATTACTTAATTAAAATTGTTTGCTTTCATAGGAATAAAATTATATCACTTTTTCATGAAAACTGCATTTGAAAATAAAATATATTTTATTACAAAGTTCTAATTAACCTCTACAAAAACATTAAAAAAAATATTTTTTTAAACAAAATCCGCTCTACGATCTTTTAAAGAAATAAAGTGTTCATTACGTTCTCATCAAAATTGTTTAAATCAAAATCTATAAATGAATAATTAGACCCTAGAATGGGTACTGCTATCTCTTTGTGAATAGCGGTGCTATTGGCAGTTAGGTCTGTAAGCGGCACAATTAGCAATCACAATCAGATCAGCCGGAACCTACGCATTTAGCATCATAAAAGTAAATACACACGCCAAACTCTGACTCGTACTCACCATTTGGCAATATCGCATATGCGCAGAGCGGCGTACCCCGGGCTAGCTTTAACGTAGTGTTCTGTAGTTTATTTCCCCGTATCAAACGTTGGTATATTTTATTCCAAGTCATTCACAAGTATTATTAGTTAATTAGTATGTCATTATTTTATGTTTAAAAATGTGATAAATCCAAGTCTTTTACATTAAACAGAAAAGAATAGATGGCTCATTTCACGAGGAGCGCGCGCTCTTGCGCTCTTTAAAACCAGCCGCCACTGCTTGGGATATAGGCGGTAAATCAGGAAATTTTTATTGAAACAGACGAGCGACTTCGGCCTATGATCTTGCTCTACTCCATAACCGATTATTTGTTAAATTATTAGGGGAAACTGGGGTATTCTGGACCACGGCGAATTGGGGACCAGCTTCATATTTTTTTCTCTAATAATAGTTGATTGCTAAAAATAACTGTCGTCGGCTCGCCTCATGTTAAGCTCATTTTTCCTTCAGTACTCGACTTGTGTACACGAACCGTTACCTCGCTTTGATACCAAATAGAAATCGGATACTTAAAAAAAAATTTTTGTACTTCAGAGTTTCCTCTAATTTGACGACATTTTTCAAGAACAGACTCAGATAAATATTTTCATAATATTTGCGGAACCTTAAGCCTTCGACAGGAACATGAAGTTTGTATTGTGTTACTCATATGCTGCGCCATATTAAAAAATGATATTCGGGGAATTACGGACCACTTTTGTCGTAGAATTGTGGATCACTTAATTCTTTACATTTCAAAAGGCTAATTTCGTTCATTTGATGCATATAAGTGATCATTTATGCAAATTTTCAGCACAACATTATTTTTCGGCAATTTCTAATAGTTTTTTGGTAAAATAATAATTTCGTTTCGAACTGATTTTCATTGACATTTGTCACTCCACTTCACTTTGTTTCTCTTTCCTCATAAATCTTCTGCATCTGCATTCTGCATTCTGAATCAAAAACAGGAAGGTTTTTCTACTACATTTTTCCATTTTGAATCGATTTACAAAGTGGTCCGTAATTCCCCGACATTTTTCAAAATCGCAAAAATACAATGTTTGCGCCGACTGTCATAACTTGTATAATTTAATACAATTTGAACAAACTGCTGCGAACCAAAGAGAAATTATTAGTTGTACTACAAAGTCAAAAATGGTGATGGTGCGTGCATAAGCAGCTGCTAAATATATGCTCCATTAATAAACCCGAATTCTACGGGAATTAATGAGCGATTATTTCTGAAAATTGTGGTAAACCAAAGGTGTAAACAATAAGAACAGTGTAGTGATTAAAACAACACTAGAGACAAACAGATTAGTGCAATAATTAGTAATTTAAGGTAAGACGCTGCATTTGTATTAGCTCTGATAAGAGATAAGAAACCGTGACCTTCGAGGAGATAGTCCGGGGAACGGTTTCTTTCGTGGAAAAGACGTGCATCACAACATATAGT
This sequence comes from Dastarcus helophoroides, assembly GCA_028583605.1. Classification (NCBI taxonomy): domain Eukaryota; kingdom Metazoa; phylum Arthropoda; class Insecta; order Coleoptera; family Bothrideridae; genus Dastarcus; species Dastarcus helophoroides. The sequence goes on along the minus strand of CM053337.1, from coordinate 2,535,459 downwards.
AATCAGATTAGGAATCAGCGCTGAAATAAAGAAATAAACATGGACAAGAATTATATGAGAGACGCCGACATGGAGGAGTCCTCCACAGACGAAGGAGGCAAAAGAAAAAGGGTACGAGAAGAAACCTTAACGAGAACAAAAAAAATGTCGAGAACGCCAATAAAAACAAAAACAATTGATAACGAGGATAAGCTTGATCTTATACTAAGTATGATGCAGGATATAAGAGAAGAAATGCAAGAAATAAAAAATGAACAGAAAAAATACAATAACGACATTAGAAAAATCCAAATCGAAAACAACAAACTAAGAGAAGAAAACGAGAGAATTATAAAAGAAAACGAGAAAATGAAAAGGAATATAAAAATAATAAGCAATAATTTGGAGTGGATCGAAAAAGATAAAAGGAAAAATAACATAATTGTCAACGGTCTAACAGTAAATACAAACGACAATGCAATTTTAATTACAGAAATGGAAAATTTCTTTAAAGAAAAATTAGGAATACAAACCAAAGTTGAAGAAACTTACAACATTGGTGGAAATATATATCTTGTGAAATTGCAAAATGAAAATGAAAAGAAACGGATTATGAAAAACAAATCAAAGCTTAGAAAAATTAATGAAAAAATTTTCATAAATGAAGACTTGACGCATAAAGAAAGGGAGAAGCAGAGACAACTAAAAAATAAAGCAGAAGAGGAGAAACGCATGGGTAAGAATATCAAAATGGGATATAACAAGATAATAGTTGATGGAGAAACTTGGAAATGGAACAAAATCAAGGAAAAATTAGAAAATACAAATTCAAAAAACTGAGCAATAAATCTAAAGAGGTAAATAGTATGATGACGAACAAGGCAATGAAAATGGATACGAAAACACATAAAAACACAACAATAGAAAAAATAAATAAAAAGGAAAAAACAGGAAAAGAAATTTGGAAAGTGGGAACATGGAATGTTAGAGGACTAAGGGGAAAAGAGGAGGAACTAATAGAAGAATTTGAAATGACAGGGATACAAATATTAACAATAACAGAAACGAAGAAGAAGGGGCAAGGGGAACTAGTGCTAGAAAATGGACACCTTTTAATATACAGTGGAGTAGAACAAAATAAACATGCTGCGGCAGGGGTTGGGTGCATAATAGAGAAAGGATTAGTAGATAATATACTAAATTGGGAAGGCATTTCTGAAAGAATACTAAAAATAGAATTTGATGATATATATGGGGAACGAATATGCATAATAATACTGTATGGACCAAATGAAGATGATTTAGCGAGTAATAAAGATCAATTCTGGGAGGAACTAACATTGGCCACAGAGACAGTTAAAGGTAAAATTATCGTAATAGGAGATTTTAACAGTAGGGTGGGTAAAAGAGAGAATAGAAATGTAAATGTGATTGGAAACTGTGGGGAAACAAAAATAAACAACAATGGGTTAAGAATGATAGAATATTGCATATTGAACGATCTCATAATAACAAATACGTTTTATGAACACCAGGATATACATAAATTTACAAGAATAGCGGAAAACCGAAAAGAAAGATCCATAATTGACTACGTACTTGTGCAAAGAAATAATAGGAAATCGATCACGGATGTAAGAGTCAAAAGAAGTGCGGAAATATTTAGTGATCATTACCTGGTTGTAGCAAAAATTAGGAAAAAGAAGAGGTGTAGGAGTGACAACGAACGACACGAAACTGTACCAGTAAAAAAAGAAAATATTAAAACATACAGATTAAGAGAAAAAGATATAGCAAACAGTTATCACCAAATTCTTGAGGAAAAAATAAGTAATATAGAAAAGGAGATTGAACAAAAATATATTGAAGACATATGGCAAATATTTAAGGAGGTAGTAATAGAAGCAGCTAAACAAGCATGTGGCACGATTACAACCAACGCCAATAAAAAGTTAACTGCCTGGTGGAACGATGAAATCAAAAAAGGAGTTAAATTAAAAAAACAAGCGTGGAAAGAGTACTTAAATAATAACACCGCACAAAAATACACTTTGTATAAGGAGAGAAGAACCAAAGTAAAAAATATGGTTTTGGAAGCTAAACAGAAGGCATGGGAATGTTTTGGGAAAAAAATGGAGGAGACAAATAAAGGAGATCGCAAGCTATTTTATAAAGCAGTGAAGACAATAAGAAAAGGAAAAGAAAAGAAATTGACGACTATAACAAGCAAAGAAGGCGCGTTGCTAAAAGATGAGAATTTAATTATGAACAGATGGAAAGAATACTTTTACGAACTATTAAATCCACTGGAAACAGAGACACAAGAAGGCAAAGAAGTAACAACAAATGACACAATAGCAGATGAAGAAAATGAAGTACTTACGATAGAGGAAGTTGAAGAAGCAATCAAGGCAACAAAATGTGGAAAAGCACCCGGACATGATGGAATAACACCAGATATGATTAAACACATGGGGAAGAAAGGTGTAAAACTCTTGTACAACATTTGTAATAAGGCATGGATAAAAGGAAACATACCTAAAGATTGGGGAATAGGTGTTATTATGCCCATATATAAAAAGCGAGATAGAAAACAATGCCAAAATTATCGAGGTATAACTTTATTGAGCACGGTAGCAAAGATATATGAAAGGGTGTTAGCAAACAGGCTCCGTTTAGTCATAGAAACGCAATTAAGTGTATCCCAAAGTGGATTTAGAAGAGGCCATAGTATACAGGACCATATATTCACGTGAAACAACTTACGGATAAAATATTAAGACAACGGAGAGTGGCATATCTAGCGTTCATTGATCTTGAAAAGGCTTTCGACAGAGCACCCAGAAAAGAAATATGGATAAGTTTGGAACAACGAGGAGTCAGCCGAAAATTAATTGCTGGAATAAAAAGCATATATGAGGAAAATGCAAATTACGTCAGAACGCGAAATATGCAGTCTTCTACTTTCTACACAAGAGATGGTTTACGACAGGGAGGAGTACTTAGCCCATTACTATTCATTATCCTGATAGATGACATACTCAAACAAACATGTACGAAAACAACAGGCCTGCAAGTAGGATACTACAATCTACAAAAAGTCTGTATAAAAGAATGTGCATTTGCAGATGATATAGTAATAGTGGCCAATTCACCCGAAGACCTACAAACTAACTTAGAAATATGGAAAGATGCTCTAGAATCTAAGCAAATGAAAATAAATGTCAATAAAACAAAAGTAATGGCGATAACAGAAGATGAAAATAAAAAAATAAATATACGATTGGAAAATAAGGATATACAGCAGTACAAGGAATTGAAATATTTAGGAGTAATAATAGATAATAAAGGAAATCAGGATAGGGACATCAATGAACGAATAGAGAAAGCACTTAAAGCATATTACAGTATGTGTGCAACCATAGTCAAGAAGAAAGAAATATCCAAAAATACGAAAATGTTGGTATACAAGACTATCTTCCAGCCGATACTACTATTTGGAAGTGAAACCTGGGTTTTGACGGAGAGAATGAAAAGCCGGATACAAGCAGTCGAGATGAAGTTCTTAAGAGCGATAAAGGGAATAAGTAGAAGAGATCGAATAAGAAATCAAAAAGTGAGGGAAGAACTGGATGCTAAGCCTGTATTAAAAATTGTCGAAGAAAAACAATTAGGTTGGTGGGGACATATACAAAGGATGAAAGATAACATGCAAGTAAAGAAAATATGGGAAGCAAGAACATCGGACCGGAGACGTAGAGGCAAACCTAAAGAAAGATGGGATGACATCATTGATAAATTAATCAGAAAGAGACAATTAAACCTAAACGAAGCAAAGATTTTAGCGCTAAACAAAAGGGAATGGAAAAAATTTTGTGAATAAAATAGATAATACCAATCCCGACACCTTACGGTATAAGGGAATTGATTATATATATATATATATATATATATATATATATATATATACTACAAAGTCAAGCTTTGAAATTTTCAGAAAAAAATATTTTTTTGCCAGTTTTTAGCCAATATAAAAAGGCGGTCCACAATACCCCAGTCTTCCCTACTTTATGTATTTCTGTTAAATGACCCATATCAAATTTTCAAAATGTGCAAAAAGATAACTAAAACACGATACTGACCACTGTTTAATTCTCTCACAGGTTTAGAAAATTACTGGTATATTTTCGACAAAAAATACAATTGACTATGATTAGGTTGATAAGTTTTTAGGTTTCCTTTTTACAAAATCAAAAAAGGATATTGAAATTGTTCTTGGTCCCTTAATCGAGGACGAACCTGACGAGCCGCTGTTAGTTATTATTGTAGAACATTTCGTCTAGTTGATAAATTATTTTTTTATTGTTTATTTTTTAAATAAATGTAGCAACCATGACATTTTTGAATAGCGAATGAAAAGACCTTTTAAATGAGGCATGCGAAGCCCCTACTTCCAATTAAAAAATTTAGGAGTTAAAACGGTAACTCGAACGGGGTTGCATCTAGGGATGAAATTTTTGCGGTTTTATACTCTAAACTTGACTTGTCTCCGTTTTTTTCATAAAAATGTACAATACCTGAGAGATTTATTTATTCCATTTGGCTGTTCCACACTGTATATGGAAGTCCGTAATTTTCGAAGTTAAAAACATGGTTCCCGAAAAATCGAGAAATCTCATGGTCATTAAATTATTATTAATAGTTATATTTAAACTTAATAGTCACTAAATTAGGTGCACCTAATTGGCATTTATGTCGTCTTGTTTTCAGATTTGCTAAAGACTTCATAGACATTAGGGAAAGGGAACGGCGATTTAAAAGAGGCTCCAAAGAGCAAGGAAGAGCTCTCATGAACAGGCACAACAACGAAGCTGGCAGAAGGGTAAGTTCACTTTTTCCGCTTAAATTATCTTCATAAAACTATGTCCATAAATTGCGCCGACGCTTCAAGAAAATGCAACGTAGTATCCCCAATCTGTACCACTAAACCGGCCTCTAGCCCTTTTAATTCCACACAATTACATCTGTTTTGCATTTTAATTGCCTCAGATGGATTTATGGAGGATTTTCCAGTTAAGTAAATGTACCAACAGCTCGCGGCAATAAATAAATTTTACGAAGTAATATATCGACCGGCATTATTAGCAAAAGCACTTTTTTCTCAATAAAACTACAATGTAAAACCTCAACGCAAATTAACTCTTCTCGTTTTTAGTCGATAAATTGCGCAGTGCTCCTTGTGAAATGATCGAAGAGCCGTCGTAAACTTTTTCTAGCTGCTAATTGGTTAGGCTATCGGTACATGGAGACTCTTAAAAAACAGTTGTAGTGCCTCATTAAGCATTAAAATTTTACTTTAATTGTCTTTAAATGCTTTAAGAGTCGAAGAGCTAGGAAGCGAGCCATAAAATAACGGGCTGCTTGTAAAAGAGAGACGGTTTTGAAATTCGTAAAACGTTTTATTCGCTTATCTGCATACAAGCCCGCGACCAGTTACATGAGCGCCCACGAGTAACGCTAATTTTATCGCCCCCTTTATTTCATAGATGATTTTTATATACAAGCCCATATCTTGTATAACATGAAGTTTTGAATTTTCGACAACATTTGTGAGTGGTCATTTTTTTAAATTTCTCCACAAGTTTTTTTTTTTTTTGTTAAAGTAGGTGAAAATGCTTTACGCACATCTGGGAAGATAATCCAGATAGTGTCGGACTTCCGCTCAAACTACGGGTACCGACTAAAAACCCCTACTTCTTCGGGCCGGGCCCTTGGCCCCCAATCCCTCCGTTGGAACAGTACAATAGTGCTGGAGCACTGTTGTAAGCTGTTTTGCCTGAAACATAAGAACAAACAAAACAGAAAATTTTCACGATGAAAGTCTTAGCCTAGAGGACCATCCTTGGTCTCCTAATCCTGGTTGGGATGTCTGGATCGTAATCCACTGCCTGTCGAACTAGTTCGTTGGGATGCGTTTCCGCTCTCACCATCGCCCTGGAATTAATTTCCCTAAGAAAATCTTTTACCAAAGGTAGTTCAGCTTCTCTATGGAGCTGATTGTTTCTCGCAAACCATGGAGCGTCCATAGCTTGTCTTAGAAAGACGTTCTGGAACACCTGGAGTTTCTTCATCTGATTATCCGTCGCTTGTGACCAAGCTACAGATGCGTGGGTCATCGCTGGTCTAATGATTGATTTGTATAGTAACACTTTAAGTCCAATGGACAGGTTACTATTTCTACCAATCATCGCTTGCAGCAGTGCCTTCAGCATTTTGGCTCTGGACACTGCATAATCGATGTGTGTCTGGAATGTTAGTCTTTTGTCTAGAATGACACCTAGATACTTTGCCTGAAGTCTTCAGTCGACGTTTTGCCCATGAACATTTACATGTCCATATGGTTGGAGTCTTTTTCGAGTGAAAAAGACTGCTTGGGTCTTGTCTGCGTTGACTTGGATTCTCCATTGGCTAAAGTAATCTAGTAGACTGTCTGTTGCCTCCTGAAGTCGTCTGGTGACCACCTCTGGGCTGAAAGAGTACGCCACTAAAGCTGTATCATCTGCGTAAGTTGCCAATAAGGTGTTGTCGGTTGTTGAATTGGTTCTCGGAATGTCTGCTGTGAACAGAGAATACAGCAGAGGTGACAAGGCAGAACCTTGAGGCACCCCATACTGTAGCCTAAACTGACTTGATAAACTGACCTTTGCTCTGAAAGAGCGCTGGTCCAGGAACGAGCTTACCACTTGAACCATTGTTAGAGGTGTTCCAAACTGGTGCATCTTAAAGACTAATCCTTGATGCCAAACTGTGTCAAATGCCTTGGAGATATCGAAGAAAATAGCTCCAACTACCTGGTTCCAGTTCATGCGTTAAGTGATTGTTTCAACCACTCTCAGCAGTTGGTCTGAGGTAGAGTACATAGGTTGGAACCCAAATTGTTCCTTAGGAATGATGTCGCGATCGCTGATGATATTCTGCAGACGCTTCCTCAAAATCCTTTCCGCCACCTTACCCAGGTTGGATAAGAGGCTGATTGGCCTGTAATTTTGGGAGAATTTCCCATCCTTACCTGGCTTAGGAATGAAGATAACGTTTGCAGTCTTCCATCTGGTTGGAAAATACCGGAATTTAAACATGGAATTGACTATTGCTCCAAAGTATTTGACAGCTCGGTCCGGAAGAGACTTCAAAGCTTGGTTTGGAATTCTGTCTCGACCTGGAGACTTTTTGACATTTAGCTTGCGCAGAAAGCTTTGGATTTCCTCCTCATTAGTTGGCTGGATGACATCGTCTTCTTCTGGCACTTCCTCCTGAATAATTTGAACCTCTTCTTTAACCTCATCTACGAAATCTAAGTCCACTTCTTCAAGTGTGGCCTGACAGTGTCGTTCAAAGGTCTCAGCAAAAGCTGCGGCCTTTTCCTGATCTGAGTAAGCCATTCCTTGAGGTCCGTCTATCGGAGGGAAAGGTTTTCTAATTCCTCTTAGAGCTTTGGCTGTGCGCCAGAGATCTGATGAAGTTTCAAGGTTGCAATTTCTTAGGTGTTCCTGAAACTTAGAAATTTTGTGCTCTCTGAGTTCATACCTGAGCTCGTGGATGAGCCTGTTGACTTCCGCCTTATCTGCTTGCAGATTGGTCCGTCTTGCTCTCTTCCTGGCACGAGTTTTCCTTCTAATCAGCTCCACCAAGTGATTTGGCAGTGGTTCCCTTCCTTCTATACGCCGGAAAGTTTTGGTCGCAGCCAGAATTGAATCTTTTATGGTGATTTCCAGTCTTTCCACCGCTGTGTTGATGTCATCGTTTGTATTGATCTCTCCAGGCTCTTCCAGGTTTGCTGCCAGATACTCCCTGAACTGTGTCCAGTTTGTTTTCTTGCAGGTTTCTGGAGGCTTGGGTCCACGATCATCTCCGATGGTCATCATCACTGGGTTGTGGTCTGAGCTGAGCTCACTAACTGATGTTAACTCAACAGTGTATCGAACATCCTTCATCAGTGCAACGTCCAGGACATTTGGTATTCCAGTGGCGTGATGATGATGGGTTGGTTCTTCTGGAGCCATTACATCGATTCTGTTCTGTGCTGTGAACCTTTGAAGTGTCCTCCCGTTTTTGTTGTTGACTCTGCTGCCCCAATCGACGTTTTTGGCATTAAGGTCTCCGGCTACAATAACATTGTTATTGTTTATTTCGAAGATGCGTGCCAAATCTGTCTCTGTGAGGGCGTTGGTTATGGAGTAACAAGACACCAGCGTCAGAGGTCCCTGCGCCATTTGAATTGTTACTCCAATTCCTTCCAGATTTTCCAACTCCGGGGCGCCTACAGCAAAATGCGTTAGCTTTCTACTTACGTAAAGAGCTGTGCCTCCTCCTGGGCCAGTGGGTCTGTCTCTGCGGTGAAGAACATATCCTCGGATTTTTGGATCCTTAGATCTGAACGTCATCCTGGTTTCGCTCAGCATCAGTACGTCCAAGTCGTTTTCCTTTGCGAAAACTTCGAGTTCGTTCCTGTTGCCTTGGAGTCCGTTCCAGAAAACTGCCTTGAGATTCTGTCGACGAGCAGGGTTTCCTTCGTTTAATCTCCCTTCTTGGCGTCTCTCCATTAACGTTTTAGACTGAGAATCTTTGGAAGCATCATCATTATGGAGACAATGGCTTCTTGGCTGTTTCCAGCTTCGGAGACTGCTCTCACCAAGTCCAGTACAACTTGATTAGTTTCCTCCGAAAAATTTTTCTGTGTTTTGGCCTTTTTGGAGTTTCCTGCAACAACTGAAGCGTAGGATTTTGTGTTTCCACTTACCCTAGCACTGGGAGCTTCTGTCTCCACAAGTGTAAATTCGACATGAATTTGTACTGGTTAATACCTGCTCCTTCGTCTACATTAGGGATGTAAAGAATGTTGGTTTTCCCTCATTCGGACTATTCATTTCCAACATTCGCGAATGCGAATGCGAATGTTAGTCCTTGGAGAATTTTAAAGGAAAAGTCACAGTTTCCAAAATAAATTGAAAAAACCCAGTTTCCAAAAATATTGCTGTTACAATTTTTAATTTCATTTAAATTTTAAAATAATCTCAAAATTTACAGGAAATATTTTTATCCAAATTTCGTAAAAACATTATTCCAAAAATTTTCATGTTTTTATTAACATTTTAATTCAGTTTTAGAAAAATAAACGAATTTTCAGAAAAAGACGAGTTTTAGATAAAAAGCTCAATTTTAAGTAGTCATTTCTAGAAACATAAGACGTTTAGTTGAAACTTCGAGTATAAAACGAATTTTGAGAAATAGATTGAAATTTCCGCATACTGAAAATCTCGAAAAATATGCCGAAATTGTTAGTAAATATTTCAATTTCCAATTTTGAGAAAAAAATTACAATCTTGAGTATAAACCAGGGCTTCGAACCGGAACTGAACCGAAAACCGGAAACCGAAAAAAAAACCGTTGTTTGTGTCGGAACGAAAACCGGAACCGAACCGAAAAGAAAATATTGGTTTATTTCGGTTCAGTGCAGATTCAGAAGACCACAGTTAACAAACCCTCCCCCCTTGAATGTCAATTTTACATTATTAGTCTCACATTTCAACCCAATATTTTGCTTGACGTTGTTCGCGAGTTTTTTTAAAACTTCAACTTTTTTTTTTAATTTCGAATTTGAAGTTATTTTTATTTTGTCCCATAAATGTCGGCTTTAAATTTAAAATGTTGAATTTTTGTAGAAATATTGATGTTTATTGTTAAATATTCCGACGTTTATCACCAGCATTTAAATCAAAAATATGTAGAATTTTTGTAAAATAAATTTGGAATATTTTCTTCAATTTCACCTTTTTTTCTAAAAATTCTGGGTTTACATTTTCAATTTTTTTCTATTATTTCAATTGTTATAAAACATTGGTGCTTGATCCATAGTTCTTGAGTCACATTAGGTTTGCAGTAACTTTTGATGTGACTCGCCTTGACTATGACTATTTTGTTTAAAAAATTCATGTCTTCAAAATGAAGTTAAACGCTCTGTAAAGATATCGAAATTTTAATTTTAAAATCGAAAAACATTTAAAAATCTAACCTTAACGTAAGAAATTTAACGCAAAAGTCAAAAATTCTCGAAATTATTCGAAATAAATTTATTTAAAAAAATTTAGTTTTTAAACTTTAAGTTTAAGACTCGAAATTGTCAAAAAAGTGTTTAAAAAGACAATCTGTAAAATATGTAGGATCTTGAAACGTATAATTTTCAACTTTCAATTAAAAATTTTATGCAAAACATTGAAAAGATAAACTCTTATAACAACTCTTCTCGAATTTTCAATTCTAAAATTTAAACACAAAATTTTGGGAAAATATCGAAATTTTGATATAAAAAACCAAAAGCTATTCACAAGAATTTAGTTCTAACACGAAATTTTGAGAAAATGGTCTAAATTTTGAGTTTAAAATCGAAATTTCGAGAAAAAATGAGAACTTTGGAATTAAGATTACATTTTGAGATTAAAAGTCCAAATCTCTAAAAAAAAAAGTCTAGGTTTCGAGCTTTACATCGAAAATTGGAAAAATAATAACGAGGTTCAAGTTTGAATCCACAATTTTCAGAAGCAACTCGCCTAAGAATGTCTTAAAATTGCGGCCTTATTTTCGCATTTTGAGATGAAAGTAAAAAATTCCTTGAAATAGCTAAAACTTCAAATTAAAATTTTTAAGAAACGTTTTTCTTTAATGAATGGAAATTTTTTGGAAATTGTGACTTGTTTCCTCGAAACTACAGTTTTAACCTTAAAATTTTAAACCTAACCACTTTACTTTGAGAAAAAAGTTTAAATGTCCAGAGAAGCTTAAAATTGATAAAAATTTATTTCAGTTAATAAGAAATTATGAGGAAAACTCGAATATTTTAGGAAAAACTAATTTTTTTTACTAGAAACTTTCGAGTTTGTAAATGTCAAGTTTAAAGTCGGAATTTTGATTTTTTTTAATAAATAATGTTTTTATTTTGATACAAAATTTCTAAGAAACCTTAGTTTTTTTCGAAGTTTTGGTTTTGTAAAACGAATTTTTTTATAAATTTGCATTTTACCCACGGCGTTAATAACTTAAGCTTTTAAAATCGAAAATACTAGAACTTTCTTACAATCTGTCGTTTTTGTTTAAATTTTGAGTTTTCTGTCAAAATGTTCAACTTAAAAGTTAAATTTTTACATTTTCCCGAAAATCTCAACTTTAGAATCAAAATATTGACCTTATTTTGACTTCTATTTTAAACACCCGGGTTTTCATGAAATTTTGAGTTAGAAGCCAGAATTATTTGAAGTTGAAATTTTTTGATTTGATCTTCTGAGGTCAAAGAGGAATTTCTAGAAAAAACTCGGTTAGTAAAAATTTGAATTTTTTTAGAGAAAATCAGATTTTATCAAAATTTACAAAAAGGGCGAATTTTGAAAAAATTGTCAACAAAAAAGTCGAAATTTCAAGAAAAAGATTTCTAGACCGAATATTTTTTTTAATGACTACCTGAGTGAAGAACAAGCTTTCTCCTTCCCACTATAATGTCAGAAAATATCGACTATTGAGATAAACGTTGAAATTTTGAGAAACAAAGTGGAATTTGAATTTTTTGGAATTTTTTACTACTCTAAAAATTTTTACTTTTTCATCAAAGGATGAACCATATTTCAAGAAAAGGCAAAGTTTGATAAATAAGCCAAAATTTACAAAAAGATAAAATAAAGATAATTCAGAAAAAGGCGAATTTTGAGACATGGCGAAATTTCTAAGAAACCTTAGTTTTTTTCGAAGTTTTGGTTTTGTAGAACGAATTTTTTTATAAATTTGCATTTTACGAACGGCGTTAATAACTTAAACTTTTTAAAATCGAAAATACTAGAACTTTCTTAAAATCTGTGGTTTTTGTTTAAATTTTGAGTTTTCTGGCAAAATGTTCAACTTAAAAGTTAAATTTTTACATTTTTCCGAAAATTTTAACTTTAGAATCAAAATATTGACCTTATTTTGACTTCTATTTTAAACACTCGGGTTTTCATGAAATTTTGAGTTAAAACCCAGAATTAGTTGAAGTTGAAATTTTTTGATTTGATCTTCTGAGGTCAAAGCTTCAAATAAAATTTTTTTAAAATTTTTGTCCTTAATCAGAAAATTTCAACTTAACAGGTAAATTTTGGTCTTCATTATTTACCTAATTTGACTTTAATCAGGAAATTTCGGATGTAAACTCGCTATTTTAACTTGTATATCGAATTTCTGACCTTAGTTGTCATGTTTATTAATTTTATTTAACATTTCTGCGACGCAGTTTGGAAATATTTAAATTTTTAATCGCCACAATTCGAGAAAAAAGTTTTTCTAAAAAACCTAAAAGTTTATTAAAAATTTTTATCAATTAAAAGTGCTAACTCTGTTTTTCGATGAAATTTGGAATTCTCAATATTTGCTTAAAAAAATCAAAGTTTCTAAAAAAATGGAAATCTCATTGGTCATTAAGTTTAAATTTTGACAAACGTTTTTCAATCAAAATATAGAGTGAGTTGATATTTTTCTCTTCAAATTTAGACTACTTTTATCTTAAAAAATTAGAATTTCCAATTTGAACTTTTGATCTTCAAAATATAATAAAATTTCGAAAAGAACCTGAAAATGTCTTCTTCAAATTTCCTGAAAACTTCAAAACGCTTAAAAGGAATTCAGAATTTGGATACAGTTTTTTTAGTATATTTGATCTTTTTTTTAAATTTTTACATTTGTCTTAAAATTTGATATAAAAATTGCAATTTTTGTGTTTTTTTTTTCTAAAATTTCGATTTGAAACACGAAATGTTTTCCTATTATTTCAATTGTTATAAAACATTGGTGCTTGATCCATAGTTCTTGAGTCACATTAGGTTTGCAGTAACTTTTGATGTGACTCGCCTTGACTATGACTATTTTGTTTAATAAATTCATGTCTTCAAAATGAAGTCAAACACTCTGTAAAGATATCGAAATTTTAATTTTAAAGTCGAAAAAAAAATTACACCTAAATCTCAAATTCGAATGTTGAAAAGTTGAAATCTTGAGATATTTTTATTTATGAATTTAGTTTATTTTTTCGAACTTTGATCTTTGATTGAATTGAAATTTAGATTTCGTTCTAGAACTGTGAAATTGTTTCCCTTAAATTTAAATGTTTTCCTCAGAATGTCGAATTGAAACATGAACTGAAACAGATGTCAAAATTTAACTTACAATATCAAGGTTTAACTTATACTTTTAAGAAATTTGAAAAAACCCTCGAAATTAATGTAAATTTTTTTTATTTTAATTTTAATATTTTGACTTTCAACTGCGAGTATTTTCTCTAATCTTAAAATCTCTAGTATAAGTCGAAATTTTGCAAATTAATACTTTCTTTTAATCTCGAATTTTTTGCAAAATTCTGCAATTGCTAGTTTTTTTCTAAAAATTTTTCAATTTCCTAGCAATACTAACTCTGTTTTATATATTATTTTCTAAACATAACTTAAACTGAATATGTTTTAAGATTTCTAAATAGTTTAAACTCAATATTTTGTAATACATAATGATCATAGGTTTTATATTAAAAGATGTTGCTGTGATTAATCTTTCTTTTTTTTGTCATCACTTCAATCATAATAATGTTTTTTTATTCTATTTATTCTAAAGGTTAGATTACAAACTTACAATTTCTGCATTTTCTAAAAAAAAATGATTTTATACTCAAAATTTCAACTTGAATTATTCCCTAAATTTCAGGGTTTATTTTTTTGAAATTCGGACTTTTGTTTCGAGATTACTTGAAATATTTTCTTTCTTTTAAATACAAAATTAAAAATTAGTCACTCGGAGCTGAACCGAAAACCGAAACCGAAAAAAAAAACCGTTATTTTTGTCGGAACGAAAACCGGAACTAAACCGATGTAATTTTTTTTTTCGGAACGAAAACCGAAAACGAACGAAAATAATAACGGTTCGAAGGCTTGGTATAAAGTCATAATTTAGAAATGGCCAATAGGGTGGTCCTTATTTAGGAAATGTTCGAATTTTTTTCCACGATAGTCCTAAATCGGTTCCAAATATATAAAAAAAAATTCATGCCAAGTTATAGCTCTTAATTTTAATATCAACCCGGCCCCCCCGATAGCCAAAGTTTTAAATTGAAATAACATAGGAAAAGTTCTGTTAATACTTTGGAATTTTTTATCCCATAAACCAATAAACATATCATGTCGACAAATGATTATTTTTATAGAAAATTTACCGCTCTACAAAAAAGGTCTCTTATGATTTTTGGCTAACTTGACTGGTTTAAAAGTTATTCGAGGTAGTCAAAATCAAAGTTCTAGTCAATCTAATGGTTTTTTTCGTTTTTACCATCATTTTATGATTCAAAAATGAAAAAAAGGGTTATAATTTTTAATCTTGATGATTTTTTTCCAGAAAAATTCCAAGGTGACCGTGACCCTAAAATAATAGTTACACTAATTTTTTTTTATTTTTGAACTGTCATAAGTTTCAACTATATTTCCAATTTCAAAATACACAAAATATTTTTGGCAAATTATTGAACGATTTTAATTTTGATTGATAAAAATATTGATACAATCCGGTTTCAAATTTAAATTTCAAGATAAAAACATTTCAGAAACTGATTATGCCGCCATCTATTAGATTTTACTTCAACTTTTCACATCACAATTTATTCTAAAGTACTCATAACCTATATTTATTATCTCAACTCTATTAAAATCGTTCACGAATATTTACTAGTAGTTATGCTTTCTCGTTGTTTAATTAAATCCTTAAATTTCATCAATTCGATTTTAAAGTCATCAGACAAATATGGAACTATCACGTTTACGTCAAAACATCTTTTTAATTGGTGATGTTGACGTCCAAATAGTGGGTAATAAATTACCATCGAAATTGCAAGCTCTAAAAGTGTTCTTTTTTCATACATGTATTTTAAATACTTCTGTACCAGAAAGTATCGCTGCAGTAATTGATGAAATTATTGTGTTTTGGAAAAAAGCTCAAATTCCCGTTCAAGATATGCAAAGATGCCGAGATAAATTGAAAAAATTGTACGATGAGTGGCGCATACTTGTCAAACACAAAAATCGGAGTGACGTGGCTGTAAAAAAACAAAATGAATTTGTTTGTTCATTAAAAAAATTATTTGACATTGCACCATCAAATGTATTTGAAGTTATTGATGAAAATTCTAAAGAATTCTTAATTAATCAGAGATCAGATGAACGAATTGGTTTTATTGCAAATATTAAAACAAAATATGATGACGATGATAATAATTCTAATAAATTAAACAAAAAAACTCATTTTGAAAAACGAAAAAAAAAGAGTGATGAAGAAAAAGCATTATTGGGTAAATTATGAGAATCAAATAATCAATTGATTTTTTATTACTTATTCACGTTCATATTTTATTCGTCATATTATTGTCCTTATTTGTTTTAGACAAAAATGTTGAACTTTTATCTAGCCAGGGTAGTGCTCTATCTGCATCTAGTGGAGAAATATACTTTCCTACTACTGCCGGATCATCAGAATCAAAAAAAACAAGAGGAAGTTATAATATTCTCAGTGATAGAGTTGTAGCTACTTTCGATCGATGTAAAGTAAGTGACAGAGATGCTGTATTTATAATAACTGCTATCTGTCAATCACTTATTGATATAAACCTACTAGATGTGGATATTAACTCTTTGATTATCAATCGATCATCTATCTATTCGAAGACAACGACAAACTCTGCGAGAGTCAAAATCAATAGAAATAAAAAAACACTTCCAAGACTTGAATTTATCATCTATTGTTGTACACTGGGACGGAAAATTATTACCTAATTTGTTAAATACCGAAACCGTTCATCGATTACCAGTGATAATTACGTCAGAGGGCAAAGAAATTATGTTAGGTGTACCAACGAGTGAAGATGGGACTGGAAAGGCACAAGCTACTATTATTCACGAAACATTGCTGGATTGGGGATTCGACACTTCTGTCAAAGCGATATCCTGTGATACTACTGCTTCAAATTTAGGCATTCAAAATGATGCTGCTGCATTACTGGAGAAATTATTAGAGAGAGATTTATTATATCTTCCGTGTAGGCATCACATTTTCTAAATTGTCCTAAGATATGTGTTGGAAGCTGTTTTTCCAAATACTGTTGGGCCAAATGTTCCACTTTTTATCAGATTTCAAAAGCAATGGGAAACTTTGAATAAACTGAATTACAAAACAGGATTAGATGATCCAAGAAATAAAAACGAGTTAACAGTAGAAAAAATTAGGTCTATAAAAACTTTTGCCACTGAAGTTCTGACAACAAAGCTGCCTCGTGATGATTACAAAGAGTTTTTGGAGCTTACTCTAGTCTTCATTGGTGTTATCCCAGAAAAATTTAGTTTTCGTAAGCCAGGAGCTTGCCATCATGCACGGTGGATGGCAAAAGCTATTTACGTGCTGAAAATGTACCTGTTTCGTGAACAGTTATCGTTGAAAAAAGGTGAAGACAATAAACTTCGACAAATATGTGTTTTTGTGACAACTGTTTATGTTAAAGCTTGGTATTTATCATCTAATAGTGTAAAAGCTCCGTACCATGATCTACAATTTATAAAAGAGCTACACAACTTTAAGGCGATCAACAGTAATCTTGCTACTGTAGCAATTAATAGATTTATGAATCATCTATGGTACTTATCGCCAGAGTTAGCGATCATCGCAATTTTCGATGAAGACGTTCCATTAGAAACCAAATTAAAAATTGTGGCTAAGCTGCATACAGAAGAAGACAAGATTTCAATTGATATTATTCCGGAAGAAGAGCTGGATTATACTAGTGAAAAATGTAGCGTAAAACGCTTTCAAAGCAAGAATATAAACGATTTATTGTACAACGATATCGATTTTTTTGTAACTGCAGAATCGATCAAATTTTTTGAAAGATTTGAGTTACAAACAGAATTTTTACAAATTCATCCTTCTGAATGGGCTGAAAATGAAAGCTACAAAACTGCATTACGGTTTGTCGAAAAACTATCGGTTGTAAATGACTGTGCTGAGAGAGGAGTTAAACTAGTGCAAGATTTTTGTAAACATTATACCAAAGATGAAAAACAAATGTAATTTGTATTACAATTAGTTAAAGATCATCGTCAAATGTTTCCTGATGCGCTAAAGAAAACTAATGTAACAACTTCATAAAAGTATGTGATTAAAAAAAAAAAATGATAATATTGGTATTTTCTTTCAAGTCATTGAAATTTTAATAATAAATTTTTTCAATTCATTAATACTTTTCTTTCAGAGCATACGTCAAGGTAAGAAAAATCGTTTAAAATATAAATTATAACTCTTTTTTCATTTTTGAATCATAAAATGACGATAAAAACGAAAAAAACCATTAGATTGACTAGAACTTTTATTTTAACCTCGAATAACTTTTACACCAGTTAAGTTAGCCAAAAATCACAAGAGACCTTTTTTGTAGAGCGGTAAATTTTCTATAAAAATAATCATTTGTAGACATGATATGTTTATTGGTTTATGGGATAAAAAATTCCAAAGTATTAACAGAACTTTTCCTAAGTTATTTCCATTTAAAACTTTGGCTATCGGGGGGGGCCGGGTTGATATTAAAATTAAGAGCTATAACTTGGCATGAATTTTTTTTTATATATTTGGAACCGATTTAGGACTATCGTGGAAAAAAATTCGAACATTTTCTAAATAAGGACCACCCTAATGGCCAATAATTATAATAAAAAAATACAGTTTTGAGATAAAGTTTGAATGTCCGAGAAAGTGAATGTAATATAAAACGTCATTCTTTGGAAAAATTTGATTAATATCAAAATTTCGAGAAAAAGACGACTTTCGAAGTAAAAGTCGAAAGTTTCGAAAATCCAAACATCTTTTGAAAAAAAAATTAAACAAACTAGCGACACTTTGAGGAATTTCTAGGAAAAACTCAGTTATTAAAAATTTGAATTTTTTGGAGAAAATCAAATTTTATCAAAATTTTACAAAAAGGGCGAATTTAGAAAAAAATGTCAACAAAAAAGTCGAAATTTCAAAAAAAAGATTTCTCGTCTGAATGAGTGAAGAACAAGCTTCCGCCTTCCCACTATAATGTGAGAAAATATCGACTGTTGAGATAAACGTTGAAATTTTGAGAAACAAAGTGGAATTTGAATTTTTTGGACTTTTTTACTTCTCCAAAAATGTTTACTATTTTATCAAAGGATGAACCATATTTCAAGATAAGGCAAAGTTTGATAAATAAGCCAAAATTTACAAAAAGGTGAAATAAAGATAATTCAGAAAAAGGCGAATTTTGAGACATGGCGAAATTTTGTTAAAAAAAGACGAGTTTTCAGATAAAAATTTAAAATTTTAAGAAAGTCGAATTTCGATAAAGGAAGTCTAATTTTAGAATACACTCAAAACTTCAAAAGAAAAAAAGAAATTTTATGAAAAAAGACCGAAAGAAGTCGAATTTTCAAGGAAATGTGTAAATTTCAAGGAAAGAAATTTTAGGAATAAATCGAAATTTTTGAAAAAGGTTCCCGTTGTTGAAAATATATATTTTTGGTTGATTTTATAAATCAAGAGAAAGCAAGTGACCCACCCTGCTTTAATGTAGCTATCTGATAGAAAAAGAAAACAAGGGGATTGCATAAATTACTTTATCAGTTATTATCTTAATAAAAATTGTTAACTGCGCTACCCATGGACCCCCAACACTCCCCTAAGGGTCCATGGACCCCAGTTTAAGAAACTATAGCTTAGCTGTTGTTGCATCGTTATTTCATAAATAATTTCTCGTTTTATTGCCAAATCATTCGTAATATATTCGCTTAATTTCTTGCGAATGCGAATATTAAACATGCGAATATTCGCGAATGCGAATGCGAATATTCGTTACATCACTAGTTTACATGAAAGTTTTTTGAAAATCCCCATTGTTAGTATTGTATTTCAATTTTTGTGGAATACAGTGTACTAGAAGACTTTTAATTTAGAATAAAAAATGTCGTTTCTTAACTTTAATCTCTACTTTTTGATTGTAAACTCGAAACCTCGGCTTTAATATCGAACATTCGTTTTGCATCTCGAAACTTGGATTTTTGGAGATTTCATCTTTATTTTGAAAATTGCGCCTGAAAATTTCTAACGTAAACTTGATTTTTAACTATTTTGAATTAGAAATGTTAAAATTTAAGTCGTTAAAACTCCAAACAGCTAAATTTCCCGGGTTTTTGAAAAACATTGGTCTTATCCCAACTCTTAGCTTTGGAAGTATTCGTGATCACATTTAATAAAAGTCAATAAAAATTGCACAAAATACTTAAATGGGGCTTGTAGCTGCAACTTATTCATGAATTTGCGGTTAAATCGATTCCCAAGGCGCAAATACCGGTCAAAGTGGGATTATTTTGAGAACCTTCTAGCTGCTTGCAATTCTTATGCAACATATACATAAATTATAAAACACAAAGGCATGGACATTAGTTAACTGTTTATGCAGATTTGTAGACGAAGTAACAGCTATTCTGCTAGATGGACGGCTCTGGAGGCTTCAGCGGCAACAACCACTTGTGCAACTGAAAAGTGGAATTTTACGTTCGAGTTTCGAATAATAATTATTAATAGCATCCGAGATTGTATCTCTTCAAGTCAAGTGGGCAAAAGACTTAATTTATTATGCTGACGTGTAAAATAATTAACGCTGATTTTGTTTATTAATTTAAATTGTCAGCCATCAAACCGATCATTTAACTCTGTTTATCTAATATTTTAATTGGGAATCGAAGACTTTTTCGGTTTCACACAAATTTAGAACGATCGAGGCGTTACCGAAGGCAATTTAAAATATAAATAATGACGAAATGGAATTCCATTTAACGATGGAAACGATTTAATGTTTTATTGTGTTATTTTCATAGTCATGCTTTTAGATCTTTTTAATTCTTATAATAACATTCTTAATTACTAAATCGAGTTTCATGAACCGATAAATGGATACAACTTGAATTATGGCAATCTACTTTCGTGGGAAGTCGATGTAATTGTAACTAATGACTTTATTAAAAGGGAAGAAACTGAACTATTGTGTTCTCGATTCTTAACCTGGCACAAATATGCCATGAAAAAATGTTCGATACTTTACCAAAAAGGATAGGTACTTTAACTTTTAGTTGGGTTGATTTAAAAATATTTTTTATAATTCTCGTATTTTATATGAAGGCGAAAACTGACATCAATTAAAATTTTCGATATTGCACTCATCATTTTTAATGTTTTCATCATTTCCCATTTAATAGCAAAATTGCCACATTTTTTAAACATTTCATTTTTCTTCTTAGCATTTTGTATTTAAAACCGAAATTGAGGATTACAATAAAAATATCGAGCTGCAAATTAAAATTTCGGCTTTAATCACGAAATTTTATTTTAATGCACAGACCAATAGGTGCGAACATTTATTAGATTCGAAGTTTGGAAACCAAAGACCGGTTTCGATCTTGTTAGATCTCGTCAGTTTGGTATATCCAACTCGAATGCTAACAAATGTTCCGACAAGTAAGGGGCCGTTCATAAATTACGTAAGAAGTTTTGAGGGCTATTTTGACCCCCTCTCCCCCTATTGTAAGACATCATAAGATTTCAACTACTCCCCCTACCCCTTAATAAGAAATTTTCGTAAGAAATGTATGCATCAATAAAATACAACTTCGTTAGTTTTAAAAATACCTTTTATTATCATCTTATTATTAAAAATATCATTAACTCACTTGAATAACATTAATCTTATCAACCTATCACAGTTTTGACCAGAATTAGTTTAGTAAATCCTAAGCTGTTGAAAAAACTAGATAATAAATCAAAACTCTAATTATTATTTATCCACGGACTGACTAACCACTCAGATATTGATTCAATTACCGGAATGACTGATTCCTTTTGTTTCTCTTGAGGCTCTTCAATTTTTTCAATATCAATATCTTCATTGTCGTACCATTCTATATCATGGGTATTATTATTGTATGACGTAAGACACAGGCTCTGTCCAGCACGACGACGCAATAATTTAATAGGATGAAAATTCTCAGTACGAGCACACTGGTACTTGTGAACTGATTGACGATGGATTTTCACATTTTTATTTGATGCAAAGTACAATCGACATGTTGGACATGTACGTGCAATCAATTGCGTTTGAACCATAGGACAATAAATGCCGTATAGTGTTAAAATAAAATCTGGGCGGATAGAAATTTCAATGTTTAGAGATAATTGCACAAATAAAGGACAAAAATTAGCATTTGCTTGGTCTTTAGGAAGTGGTGTATCTAAAGTTTGCGCTTGTCGAAGAGGATGAGGTGGTGGAATAAATCCACCTGGTAATATCATTCGAAAATTACTTCGTAATTTTCCACAGCATCTAAATTCTGTGCATTTGCTAATTTGCAGTAAATACTGAGATTCTCTTACATGTCTACAGTACCAATCAGGAGTCCATTCCACTAAACTTCTATCAATATTATCATTACCAGGATCTACGTATTCAGCAACAACTGGCTTATCATCAACAATTAACTTACTCCATATTTGCACTAAAATATCACCAGCCATTTTGAAATTTTTAAGTTCAAGTTCATTATCAATTGTACGTCGCTGATCATCAAGATGATTACCAAAAGAATCATACGGTAAGACAAGTCCAGATAATTGATGACTCAATGGAGCCATTCTACGCTCTACTCGATTAAAGCAACTTCTTCCGGGAGCGTTAGTGATAATAAATATAGCATCAAGATCAAATTTACGAAAGTGGGAAACAGCATGAGAAATGACTTGAGGAAAGCGTGGATTTTCATCAGGTCCTCCGTCAACAGTCATGATTATAACTGGTTTTATAGTATTATAATCTGTTTTGGCCAGGGATTGAAATTCTGCTAGATCCATAAGATGTTCTAGATCGATGCTATGAGTGCGTGCAGATGATGATGCATGTTTTCCTGATCTGATTGTAACGTACGTAGGTCCACTGTATGTCACTGCTTCAGGTGTGCCCATTCCATCAGTATTAATTTCAATGCCAGCATATACTGAATGTATTAATTTATGTTTTTCTGTCACCACCCAGTCGTGATCTGGTAGTCATACTCGATATTCCATATGCATCAAAAAGGGTGCTTGTTTTTCTACAGCGCTTTTACCAATTGGAATGCGCGCTTTGTCGTCCTGTGACAAGAAGAAAACCTGAGCAGGCCCAAGCATGGAGGCGAGAGACTCGATAGCCCGGATAGAAGCAGTGCAAAATTTATCATCGGGATGGCTTTTGTGTTCATCATTTGTTGCTCTCGCCAGTTTTACCGGAACTGTTACTACGTGTTTTTTTCTTTGAATTGTAGTACACCTATGTAAAAAAAAGAAGATACGTAGCACTTCGTGATAGATTGAAACCTAACGTTTCTAGTTCTTTGACCAAGTCATCTACAGTTCTACAGCTTCTTACCATTTCAGTTCGGCGTTTCTCATCTGCACCACCTCCAAAGCTCGCAATTTCTGCTGAAACTTTCAACAGCTCAGGTAGAGCTTTCTCCAAACGAGGGCGACCCACTGTCTCGTGCACATTTAATTGTTGTTTTACAACTGGATTCTTAATAACATCTTTTATCAATGCCTGTCTTTTTTTTCTGAACCTTTTTTGATATTCAGTGTTTCGTTTTTTATTAGCAAGTTGTTTTTTAGCTTCACCGAGGTTTTTTAGCAATTTAGTGATTTCTTGATTGATCTTGAGTCCTCCAAGACCAGAATCCCGACGTAAAATACTTGTATTTAATTCACTCTCCACCAATAGAATTTTTTTTTCAATTGCATCTTGTGCTGGAGTAGGATGACATGTTCATTGTGATTTATCAGGAATTGCCTCTTTTGGAATTAGTCTGTGCGCCATATCGACTTCTCTAGTGCATAATGCGACAGAAGAATCTGTTGAGTTTTTGTCCATCAAAGCAAGCGATCCACCAGACACATTTTGCTGTACGAAGTGATTTTCATTATAGCTTAGCATACACAGCAAAATATGCGTAACTTATAAGTTTATTTAAATAGAATTTTACATATAACAATTACTTAAAAATAATATTAAAATATTGATAATAATATTTTGAACAAAACAATTCAAAAATAAAGTGCCAACTAACCTGTTTAAAAAAAAACCGAGTATGTTGGTTTTTTTCTTAGCAGCAAGCTGTTTTAAATCATTTATTTTTTGAGATACAAATTTTCCAAAAGCATTATCAACATTTTTGAAAACTTTTTTGTTGGTTGTCCAGAAAACTCTTGTTGACAAACCTTTGGTGTTTTATCTGGGAAACTTTCTACCCACGCTTTAAATAACAGTGGATGTAAGTATCCAGACATGTTAGATAAAATAAATATTCTAAAAGGAAATGAGGTATATTTTTGAGATTTCAAGTAACAGGGAAATCCCCGATCAACGAGAACAACAACGAAATAGTAGAAAGTCTAGAAGTACTGACAACATATGATTCTTGTAAGATTCAATACTGAGAAAGAGAGATAAAGCACAGATGGCACTATCCAATAATGCCATTTCTTAGCACGAAAATGGTAAAATTTCTAATTCGAAATTTTTACGTAATATCAAATTCTCTACCGTCCCTCCCTATAGTAAGAAACTATAATATTTAATCAACACCCCCCCCCCCTCCCTTAAATATCTTACATAATTTATGAACGGCCTCTAAGTACTAAAGAATTCACAGACGTCAAGCATGTGACTCTTAGTACTACCATCTATTGGTCCATAGAGAAACTATGGCCATCGCATACGAAATTTTATATTTAATTTTAAAATTCTTATGCTCTGTGATTAGCTTGGAAAGATTAAGTTTCTTTCTCCTTAATGCTCCTTATGGTTTTTGTTCCGAAAAGTTTAATTTATTTTGAAAACCTAGACTTTTCTCATTTTTAGTTTGCACCTTAAACTATATTTAGAATCTAGTAATCTAGAAATTTTGAACTTTTTTTTAGACATTTTTTCAGAAATATCAAAATTTCGATCTTATCCCTGAAATTTATAAAAGAGTCGGGAATTTTAATGAAAGTGAAAGTCAGAAAAAATATCAAGATTAAAATGTTAAAATAAAATTAAAAAAAAAAATTATAATCAATTTTGAGGTTTTCTTTTAAAATTTCGACTCGTTTTAGCAAAGTTCTGAATTTAAATTGTCAAATTTGTGCTCTTTTTTCAAAAATATGTTCTTTAGACTGGACCTTTAGACTTCTTCAGCAACAAATTCAAAGTCTAAATGTAACTGAAAATTTCGCGAACAAGTTGAACGTTTGGGTTTAATACTGAAAATGTTAAAAAAAAAACAAATTAAAGTTTCGAGAAAAAATAGAAATTCCTAAAAATATTTAAATTTTCTGAAGAGAAATCATTTAAATTTGAAATTTTTTTCCTGTTTTTATTCTTGAAAAGTTTTTGAAAAGTTGATTTTTTAAAGTTTATAATTTTTTTTCGAAATTTCCACAGAAAAGTTTGTTTTACGCTTAAAATTTTATAAACAAAATTGAAAGTTTAAAATTATCACCGGCTAACAGCTATCGCCCTATATCTTTGTTGCCCGTTATATCTATTTTTTTAAGTTTAATCCATTCGCAAAGGGTAACCCCATTATGCTTTTAAAGCATTGCGAGTAGGATGCGGAAACAAGGATAGATGGCGATGAACTGCCTTCTTAAACGAGGATAGGTTGTAATTTTTGGGGAAAATTCCTTTCGGTAACAAGTTCCATAACTTGGAAGTTCTATAGAAAAAAGAGTCTCCGTAGACAGAAGTCCTCACTGTGTCAAGCTGGACCGCACAGGAATTTGCTGCCTCCGACTGTCTAGTACGCCTCAAGAATCTTGCCCTTGGAGGGATCAATCCTATTAGTTCCTACGAGCATCTTCCATTTAGTAAAAATTCGAAATTTTTCAGGGAGAATCAAATTTTGTAGAAATTTCGAAAAAAGGGCGAATTTCGAGAAAAGTTAGTGGAAAAATTTGAATTTTCAGGAAAAAGAGGCGAAACTTCTCAACTTTATATCTATTTTTTGAGGACTGTCTGAATAAAAGACAAGCTTCTCCCTCCTTGGCCCAACACGAAGACAGAAAATATCTACTATTGAGATAAACGTCGAAATTTTTAAAAAATACTTTTCAAAATTTCCAGGTATAAATATTATTCTTAAAATTTTTACTTGTTTATCAAAATATCCAACAAATTTCGAGAAAAAGGCGAAGTTTGATAAAAAGTCGAACTTTGCGGAAGGACACATTTCAAGAAAAAGTTGAAATTTTCAGAAAAAGTCGGATTTTGAAAATCACGAAATTTAAAAAATTACGAATTTCGAGATGAAAAATTGAAATTTTGAGAAAGTCAGATTTGGAAAAAAGACATCGAATTTTAGAATAAATTCAAGATTTCAAAAGAATTTTTTGAAAAGAAAACGAATTTTGAGAAAAAATCCAAATTTATAGAAAATTTCGAAGCAAGGAAAGGATTAATCTTTAGAAAAAAAATGAAAACTGGAATTTAAATAAAAATACTTTTTATAAAGTGGGCCTAAATAAATTACTTTTTGATTTTGATGGAACGGACTGGTCCTTGGTTATCTTCAAAAATTGAAACACAGAACTTGTCCCCTGAAACCAAGAAAAATTAAAAAACACAACAAACACAACACTAACGCGTTTCGACAGCCAAGCTGTCATCTTCAGAGAGAAACTCTGAAGATGAATCTCTGAAGATGACAGCTTGGCTGTCGAAACGCGTTAGAGCAATCTTTGTTGTGTTTTTTAATTTTTCTTGGTTTCAGGGGACAAGTTCTGTGTTTCAAATAAATTACTGCATTAGTTATTATCTTAATAAATGTTGTTCGTTTAAGGGCCTATGAACCCCAGTTTAAGAAACCTCAGTTTAAAAAATTTCCCGATTTATTGCCAAATACATTCGCAATATATTCGCATAATTTCTTGCCAATGCGAATGAGAATGCAAATATTAAAAAACATGCGAATATTCGCGAATGCAAATGCGAATGCGAATATTCGTTACATCACTAGTAGGCTGGTAGGTAGGCTCCCGCTTGTATCGGTCACCTGTTCCGAAGTATTCGACTTCTAGAATGTTCTGGAATGCATACCTGTGTATGAGTTCTGTCGTCGAGCGTCTCTGCTGTGATTGTCAATAACTAATTCAACATTACACAATTGTTTATAATACTTTGGAGTGATCATACTTAAAATTAATTAAAAATATCTCGTTATACAGTTTTTTGATTGTTGCAGGCTGTTATAAAAAAGTCAAAAGTCACATGCAAATGCCACGGAGTTTCAGGATCGTGTTCCCTGATGACGTGCTGGCAACAGCTAGCCGCTTTCCGAGAAATAGGTAAGAAAGAAAAAAATTATTATATAGTA
This sequence comes from Dastarcus helophoroides, assembly GCA_028583605.1. Lineage (NCBI taxonomy): Eukaryota > Metazoa > Arthropoda > Insecta > Coleoptera > Bothrideridae > Dastarcus > Dastarcus helophoroides. The sequence continues at coordinate 2,508,940 of CM053337.1, read as the reverse complement.
TTAAACAATGTGTCTACGCGCGAAGTTCAAATGAATTCTGATAGCTTTAAAAATATAGACTTATCTCATCTTACTCTGGTAAAATTGACTGGAAACTGATTTGCATAAGTTTTGCAGTTACCAAACTTTACCGCCCAAACTGTTGAAGCATAGAGATTCAAGAAACAAGAATATAAAGTACATCAATGTTGATGTAATAGCAGGGGCGGCCTTAGCCATTGCGAGGCTCCGGGCGGGTAGATCTTTAAGAGGCCCTCGTCTTTGTGGAATTAGTTTTAACATAGACGTAGTCAGAATAAGGCAGGATAGGGCGCTTGCCCCCCCCCCAGCTCGTGTGGTTACCGAAAATTTATATTGAATTGAGGAGACTTTCTCTAAAAAATTTCCATTCGACAAAAGTCGTCCTTCTTTAAGCTATTGATATTTTCTCGAAATTTCGACTTATTTCACGAAATTCGTCTTTTTTCATAAATTTCTTTGGAAATTTCAAATGTATTCCTAAAATTCGATTTATTTTATCAGAATCCAACTTAACTAAAAATTTCGAATTTTTATCTCAAAATTCATCGTTTTATTTTTCGAAATTCTATCATTTCTCAAAATTAGTTTTTTCCGTAAACTTCGACTTCTCTTTAAACTTTGATTTTATGAAAATTTTGACTTTTTTTATCAAGATTTACCCTTTTGCTTAAAAATTGACAAATTTTTTGATAACAATATTTATCTGGAAATTTTTATAATCACTTTTTTAGGAATTTTGTAAAAAGACAAAAATTCCGAGAAATTTTCCCCTGGAATGGGGAAACACAACTTGTTTCTCAAAATTTCGACGATAGTTTGTTACACAAACTATTACACAGGGGCGGCCTTTGGGGGTGGCAAGCAGGGCAACCGCCCGGGGCCTCGCTTTTGTAGGAGGCCTAGCGCACTCGCGCAATAGCACGAATTCTAATGTTCATTTTTTCGAGCCTTAACCGCGCATTATAAAACTGGACTAGCTGCTCCCTTGCGTGGTAGTTATCGCGTTGATATCTGTCTCATTCGCTCCAATGAATGTTCCTTTCCTTTTCTTTCACATTGGCGAAATTTCGTACCAGTGCCACAAGTGCTGCCAACTGCGAGGGCTAAACAAAATTTGATAGTACTCCATTTTCTTCTTGTTTTCGATTCGGGGAATTCCCGTGTTTCATTTCAGCTGTCAACTGTCGTCGGATTATGCTTTTATATTAGAGCAGTCGTCATCATTTCTAAATCCCTGATCCATTTAAGTCATTATTGCACCTTATTTATCATGATGAATAGTTTGTTATCTTTGTGCTTAAAAATTGAAGGACAAAACTTGTCCCCTGAAGCCAAGAAGGATTTTTTTGAAGATACCCAAGGACCGGACCGTTCCACCAAAAAAAATCTTTGTGTTTATTAATTTTTCTTAGTTTCCAATAAACAATTTTAAAAGTCCAAATATATTTATTTATGACTTTGCCTTTCTAGTCAAGCATCATCATTGAAATTCATAAGCGCAGGCAGGATTTAGTTCAGGGAGGGGCAAGAATCATTTTGAAAAATTGATAAAAAAAGAAAACCGGAAAACGTTCCGAGTATATGTATATTTTCATTTAACTACATGAACTGACTAATCGAATTTTCAGATTAACTTAGATATTTGGAAATAGAGTCGAACTTTGCGAAAACAGTCAGAAAATTGAATCTAAAATAAAAACCGATGCTTTCGGAAAACTTTGAAAACTATCCAAATTTCAAAGATTTCAAAAAATAACGATTTTAAAAAATACTGTCGAAATGTCGAGAAAAAGGTTGAAATCTCTTAAAGAAAAGTGAACATTTTCAAGAGAAATTTTAATTTTGAAAGAGACGAGGAAAAATGAATTTTGGGAAAAATTTGGAATGTTTAGAAATTCGTGATTAAAATAAAATTCTAACCTTTCGAAAAATCACAAAAATTGTTGAAAATTCGAAAAAATTATATTTTTAAAGGTGGAATTTTGTGAAAAAAAGATGTAATTTTCAAAAAAAGTTGGAACTTTGAAAAAAATTTTTCACTGTAAACGGAAATTTTCAGAAGCATAAAACATCCCTATTTCTAGTAGGAGTTAAAATTTCCAGAATAAGACAACTTTTGAGAAACATGAAATTTTCGGAAACTTAAATTTGAAAAAAAATCAGAAAAAAACGAATATTAAAAAAATGAAATTTCAATTTTGAGAGAAAAATGTAGAATAAAGTCGTAATTTCCAAAGCGACCAATTTTTTTGAAAAAACTATTTTGGGAAAGGAATTTTTAGAAAACCGAAATTGAATAAAAACCCAACCTTTCAGAAAAACTCGAAATTTCTAAATATGCCAAAATATTTCCAAAGAACAAATGTGAAAAAATTTGCAATTTCCAAAAATGCTTTTCTCGAAATGTTTACTTTTTTATTCTAATTTTGACATAATATTTAAATTTCAATAAAGAAATTGAATGTATAAGAAATCTTTTTCTCGAAATTACCCAAAAGTATTTTTCGCAACATTTTTAATTTTTGATAATATGCCGACCTAATTTAGAGAAAACAGACGTATTTCGAGAAAACTGAAATTTAAAGGAAAAGCCAATTTCAAGGAAAAAGTCCAGAAAGTTCCAGAAACTAAAACATGGCATTTTGAAATTAAAGTCAATATTTCGAAAATAAGGTGAAATATCAAGATGAAATTTCTAGTCAAATTTAAAAAAGTCAAAATTTAAAGAAAAGACAAATATTCAGAAAAGTGGCCTAATTTTGATAGAAAAAATGATTTTCGAAAGAAGAGCCCAAAAAGTGGAATTTTGAGAATAAAGTCGAAATTTCTGAAAAGACAAAATTAAACTAATTTTAAGAGAAATTCAAAATTTTTAGCAAAGTTGAATGTCGAATTTTGATATAAAAATATCGGGAAAAAGGCAAATTTTAAGTAACCTGTTAAAAGTTCTGAAAAATCAAATTCCAAATGACCAAAATCTTCAGAAAAACCCGATGTTAATAAAAATAAAGGAATTAAAAAAAACGAAATCTCCGAAAAGCAGTCGACATTTCTAGAAAAACTACCAAATGAAGCATCAAAGATCGAAATTTTCCAGAAAAAATTCAAATTTAACGAAAAAGTGCAACTTTGAGAATAGCCGTCCGCTTGTGGAAAAAACGAGTCCTGAAGAAAAAGTCAAAATTTTAAAAAGATACGAATTTCGAGGAAAAATATTCAGTTTTCCGGGAACATACAGGATGGGATTTCAAGATAATTATAAATTTGCGAAAAAAGGCGGATTTTGAGAAAAATACCAAAGTTTCGATTTTTCTAAATTTGTCTTTTTTTGTAAATTTCGATTTTTTCCCTTGAAAAACAAAAAAAACATCGAAATTATGAGAAAAAAGTCAAAATTTAGTAAACACTCGAAATTCTTCGGAGAGAGCCAAATTTTGTCGAAATTTTGGAAAAAGGACAATTTTGAGAAAAATGTAATTTCCAGATTTTTCTCTTGAGCGCTTGAATCAGAGGCAGTCATGCGCCATGTTCTGTCCTACCCTGAGTCAGAAAATGTCCAATATTGAAATAATCGTCGAAATTTTGAGAAACAAGTTATATTTCCCCATTCCAGTGGAAATTTTCTCGGAATTTTTGTCTTTTTACAAAATTTCTAAAAAAGTGATTATAAAAATTTCCAGATAAATATTGTTATCAAAAAATCTATCAAGTTTTAAGCAAAAGGGTAAATCTTGATAAAAAAAAGGCGAAATTTTTAGAAAATCAAAGTTTAAAGAGAAGGCGAAGTTTCCGGAAAAAACTAATTTTGAGAAATGATAGAATTTCGAAAAATAAAACGATGAATTTTGAGATAAGAATTCGAAATGTTTAGTTAAGTTGGATTCTGATAAAATTAATCGAATTTTAGGAATACATTTGAAATTTCCAAAGAAATTTATAAAAAAAGACGAATTTCGTGAAATAAGTCGAAATTTCGAGAAAATATCAATAGCTTAAAGAAGGACGACTTTTGTCGAATGGAATTTTTTTAGAGAAAGTCTCCTCGGTTCAATATTAATTTTCGTTAACTACACGAGCTGGGGGGGGGGGGGGCAAGCGCCCTACCCTGCCCTATTCTGACTACGTCTATGTTAAAACTAATTCCACAAAGACGAGGGCCTCTTAAAGATCTACCCGCCCGGAGCCTCGCAATGGCTAAGGCCGCCCCTGGTTATACCCGACATAGATATCAATTGATTGAGTTGCTCACCTATTGATCAAACGGCTAAAATACCTTTTAAAAGTGCGTATTACTTCCTGCGCTCGATTGAAATTTTGGGGCAAAAAATCTTTAATAACTGTTAGACCGCCCAACTTGGGGCGATCCTTCATTACTATTTATATAATGGCAGGAATTTCATATCAGCGCCGATTACAACAATTACATAAACTGTTATTACTGCAAGCATTTCGCTAGATTATTACGAGAAAACGCGGAATATATTGGGTGGTCTCTGATACGGTAAACGTAAGCGTTTTTTTAAAATGCGATGACAAAAGACTGGATCGGTATAATTTTAAATGCGTTATGGTTTTAAGAACGCTAATGAGATTCTCGGTGATAATTTTCCCCGTCCGTAATGACTATAATTCCGTTTGAAGTCGAGTCATGAAGTAATAATGATCTACGCCGACAGAAAAGCCACACGAAATTACATTGTCCCGACGTAAAACGCTAATGTCTCTAATTTTAATTCCGCTGGTACAATCCTTTAAATGTCACACAACACCGTCGATTACCATAAAACAAAATAAGCTTGGCCGCGATGGTAAGGACTCGGTATGAATGAAGACACACCGCGCGCGGCTTCGGTTTGGTCGAATGCATTGATAAACTGTGGGCGCTGCCAGGGCCCCACACGAAGTTTTGCATACAACAGTCATTCACTACAAGATTTACAATTGATCACACTCGAGAAAGTGATTATACAGAATGTTTATCAAATTCGAACAAAAAGTCCACAAGACTAAAATTACCAACCTCATGGGTCGGATGCAGGCCTTTAGAGGCAGAGACGTAGCTATGAGGAGATATTGTGCGGAGCACAAGGGCCCTCCATTAACGTTAACTGCAATATAGTTGTTGTTCTTCATGACGCTCTGAAGCGATGAATAATTTAGGAGAGATGGTGTCTCCTTGTCTAATTCCTTTCTCCAAGGGAAATTCGTTGGTGTCCCCATAGTACATTCTGACTGTAGCTGTTGCTTTATTATACAGGGTGAGTCATTAAGCTGGAATCGGTCTTTGGTAGGCGTATCGTTCAAAATATCGAAAAATGTTTCGAATAAAAGTTGTTCGAAATAAAGTTCTCCACAACCTAAAATTATTGCCAAATATGGCGGCCTTCCGGTTGCACCGGAAATGAACACAACTTTCTTATTTTAAATAGAACACCCTATGTATTTTTACATTTTTGGATTCCTTGTTAAAAATGAATATAAATTTATTAAGACGACATAGGCCCTTAGTTAAACCGTTTTCGCGTAAGTTAATTTTTTTGGTTAAATTTGACGATTTGACGCCATTAACGATATTTTCCAAACGCAATGACTCAGAGTTGTGTAGAATACGGTTTTGGACTCAGGAAGAAATGGAGTATTTGTTTACGTCTTTGCTGTTAGCAAGATTTCCTAAATTTCTTCACATCCGTCATCTCAATTCTTCAGTTGTTCAAACATGCATAACTTAATTTTTTTCAAATGGAACCACCTATCTTGGATTATCTTATCGGATGCGAAATTAAATTACCTTTTTTTTGGTACCAGGTATTGCCACCTCCGTCCAATAATTTTTGAGAAATTTAGAATTTTGTAAAATTTTTAATTAATTTCGTATTATCGCGTTAGCCCTGGATGTCGCGGTTTTGTTTCGTCTCGTTTGTCCGGCAATAACTGACAGTTTATCTCATTGTTGTCGCAAGGTCTTGGTATTAGTACTAAAAGACAATGTTTTCTCAAGAAGAATTGGTCGATATGGTTTACGCCTTGGGCAGAAGTTGAAATTTGAAAAATTGTCGAAATTTTGGGTTAAGTTGAAATTTCGAAAAATGTCGAATATTTAAAAAGAAACGGCGAAATTTTAAAATACGTTTGTAAATTTTTCAAAATTTCGATTAAATAGTATTTTGATATTGATAAGAATCGAAATTTTGAAATACAATTAAAATTTTGAGAAAAATTCCACCATTTAAATAATTCGACGTTTTCAAAAAGTTGTAAGAATTCCAAATTTGAAACAGAAATCAAAAGTCGAGTTATTTTAATTATTGAAGAAAAACTAAATTTTCAGCGAAGCTGAAGGCTTTAAAAAATGTTTAAAATTTTGAAAAGCTAAAATCTTCAAAAAAAAACGAAAGTTTGAAAAATGTGAAATTAGGAGTCTAAATTTTTTATAAAATAAAAGGCGCAATCTTAAAAAGTAGTAGAAATTTTGAAGAATATTGAAATTTTGTAAAAAACGAGATTTACGAAACAAGATTAAAAAATTGAAGATAAGGCGCAATTTTTAATAAGTTCGAAATTATAGAAACATAAAATTTTAAAAAAATAAACAAAATTCTTCAAAAAGTCCAAATTTTTGAAAGTCAAAATTTTTTTAGAAAATTGAAATTTTAAAGTCGAAATGTTCACAAAAAAAGTGTCGGAATTTTGAGAACTGTCAAAATTTTCATGGAAAGTTAAAATTTCTAGAAAAAAGCTTAGATTCTAAAAACATGGATACTTTGATATTCAAACATTAAATAAAAAATGGACAATTTCACAAATTCTAAAGTTTGAAAAAGTGGCGACATTTTCGAACAAATTCATAAAAAAAGTTGAAATTTAAAATTTACTTTACTTTCGGTTTTCATATTATCGTTGACTTTCGCAAAAAAAATAAAACTTTTGAACTTAAAACTGAAAAGTTTCGGAAAAAGAGAGAAATTTCTATAATCTTGAAATTTATTGAAAAAATTTTCGAATTTTGAGTTTTGAGAATTAAATTGAAACTAACAATTTCCACATTTTCTAGAAAATATTGACTTTATTCTCAAAATTTTAATCCAAATTAAAATTTTAATTTTTGTTTTTTTAAATTTCAAATTAAAATTTTAAATTCTAACTTGAATCTTTTGTCAAAATTTTCGACATTTTTTTAAAATTTTGACTTTTATCTGGAAATTACTCGAATTATTTCTTTTCTTCTCTTAAAATTTCGAGTTCAAAATAAAAAAATATCCTTCTTTGTAACTTTAGAATGAAGAAGTGGGGCGTTTTTCATTCAAGCTAGGGAAACTCGGCTTTCCTTACAATTTTAGTTGCAAATCCGAGTTTTTCTGGAAATTTTAACTTATTTCCTTAAACTTAGATTTTCCTTTCCTAATTTGATATCTCTATTTTTTGAAGTTATCAGTTAAATTTTCGATTTTTGGCCAATATTTTCTTTCAAATTCCACCTCTTTTAGTATTTCAATTTATTTTGGAAATCCCAAATTTAAATTCTTATGATGTATGCACTTCTGACTTTCTAACACTTCCTAAAATTCTAAGATATAATTTTTTTCTTAAAATTTTCGCTGAAATCTCGCTATTTCAAATTTAACCTTGACATTTTTAAATTGTATGTACAAATTTCAGGAAAAAATACATCAGTACATTCCAATTTAAAGCTGAGACCGAAATTGGGGTCGAAATTTTTAGAATAAACTTTAAATGATGACTTCCAACGATTTTGGTTACGCTAAAATAGTAATTTTTATTCTGAAAATTTTTATTTTTTTCTGAAATTTTCGACTTTAGCCTCGAAATTGCGATATTTTTTTCAGATTGTTTAGAATTTCGAAGTCAAAATTGTGTGTTTTTTTAATATTAATTTTGCGAAACTTCTTGGACGTTTGTGTCACAAATCGAATCTCAAAATGTTAAATCTCTTCACAAACTGTTTAGATACAGCTAAAATTGTTCCAACAAATTCGTCTTTAAAATTGAAATTCGCTTATTTTTCAGAAAATTTGTCATTGTTTTTGAAATATCCATTTTTCTATAGAAAATTGAAGTTTAGAAATAATTTAAATTGCATTTTTTGTGGATTCTTTATTTTTACTCTTAAAATATACATTTAAATAAAACATTTCGAATTATTGCTAAAAATATTAGCAGAAGTTAGATTTCAAATGCAAAAGCGCTAATTTGAATGTGAATATTGCATATTCCAAGTCCTGGACATTTTGAGTTTTCAAGGTAAAAGTCGAGAATTCCTAACCTAAACTTATAGTCTAAGTCTTAACTCAAAATTTTGAGAAAAATGTCTAGAATTAAAGAATAAAAATCAACATGTCGATAAAAATGGTTATACTTGCTTAGGAAAGACATAATTTTATTTAAAGTCGAAATTTTAGAAAAAAAAATAATAAAAAGTAAGTTTAAATTTGAAACTTTAAAAGAAAAAAGTTAAAATATCGAAAGAAGGTAAGTACACTTACCAAAACTTTCTGAAAAATTTTACTATTTTTTAGAAATTCTAAAGTTTTTAGCAACATTTCCAGAAAAAAATCGAATATTTGGGTTTAAGGTCAATATTTCTAAATTAAGGTAAAAATTTTGAAAATTCTTCTGTTAAATTTTGAAGTACTTTTTTCGAAATGGTGACTGTTTCATTAAAATTTCATTTTATATTTTTTGGTCGCTTTCATTTTTATTTATTTTTTTAATTTGATCTTTTTAATCCAAAGTTTAAGAAAACAAAGTCAAAACAACATAAATCAATTTTGTTATAAAAAGCGAATCAAAGTCAAAATATCATTAGAAAACCAATATTATGAAAGAAAAGTCTATCAAATTTTCGATTTTAATCGCCAAATTTCGTATATTCTAGAACTTTTTGAGTCTTGAGTATATAATTTAAGATTTTTATGAAAATTCCCAGCTTAAACTTAAATCTAACATTTCTGCGACCCAGTTTGGAAATATTTACCGTAGAAATGTCAAATAAAGTTAATAATGATAATGTTTTCGATCAGTAAGAGTTTACAATGAAGAATAATTTAAACTTAAAATTTCTATTCTTCATGGTAGACCCTTATTGACCGGAAATGTTATGTTTCTTTCAATTTATTTAACATTTCTTCGGGTATTAGCCCTCGGAGTAGTTGTTTCTTGTGGATCGGGCTTCAAATATTTAAATTTTTAACACAGTAAATTTCTAACACAGTAAAGTGATGATGAAACGTCTATTCATGTTAAAATTTCTTTATTTTTCTTTTTTATATTTTAAAAAAAAAATTTTATTTTTAAGTATTTCTTCCTCAATGTTCCCTTTCCATGTTATGCACTGCTGACGAGTTCAAATGAGAGCGAAACATCGATGTCCAGTGCTACAACCTTTTTTATGTATTTTTTATATTTTCCTAATTTATCAAAAATACAAAGTTTTTATTTTTTCCATATATAATTTTTGGTCTCCTATTTTTCATTATTCCTATTCTATGTAAAATAAACTAACCTCTTAATTTTTAAACTGTCATGAAGTGACGTTTTCAATAAATTTAAATATCACGTAGTCACATTCCAAAAAATTGTTTATAAAATTGTCAACAAACCATAAAAATTTAAATATTTCCAAACTGGGCCGAAGAAATGTTAAATAAATTGAAAAAAACTTAAAATTTCTAAACCCGAAATTGCGATTTAGTTTTTTATAAAGTTTAGGTTTTTCTTGAAATTTGAATTCAAATTAAACTCAAAATTCAGGGTTTTAGCTCGAAATTGTTTAACTTGAAAAATAAAAGGTATTTTCCTTAAATGTTAGGCAAGGTCAGAGTAGTAAGTAGTAAGACATTATATTTTCAAAATTATGTTCAAAAATCTATAATTCGAAAAACTTTTGAAAAATCAAAAAAAATGAGTCACCCGGAACTGAACCGAAAACCGGAAAAAACCGTTATTTTAGTCGGAATGAAAACCGGAACTGGATTTTTTGCTAGAACGAAAACCGAAACAAAAAAAATAACGATTCGAAGCCCTGCAAGAAACCTAATGCAAATAAGAAGGGAAATGACAGATAAGCACACAACGAACATAGCAGATCTGAGGATTTTAAACAAAAACATGTCAAAGGCCATTAGAAAAGACATGCGGAACTTAAACACTAAAGAAATAAGTAATACCATAAAAGAAAACCAAAGCCTAAAAATTCTAAAACGAAAGTTGCAGATAAGGACAAAGAATATCTACAAATTAAAAATGGTGAAATGGTGAAAGCGATCGAGTGACGTATCAATTCGTTCCTAAATAAATTTTAACCGCCGAAAAAAGTAAAATTATTTGAATTTACTTCACTAACCGATGAAATATCGGTAAAATAAGTTCAAAACGGTATTGACGGTATATCGGAACGAAAGTATCGATACAAAAATATCAAACATCGAAATGAAAATATCAATGTTTTTGATCAATCGATATATCATCATCATTTCAGCTCATGCTATTATTTCAACTGAAAATCACGTAGCTCATTCGTTAAATTATTATGATATTAATTAATGATTTTAGTCTTAGAAAAAGCCGCAAACATCATTTCTGAATCCCTCATTCTTTTCAGAAATTAATGCACCTTAATTAATAATTTTTTATCTTTGCGTATATTAATTTTTCTTAATTTACAATAAACAATTTTCAAAATCTAAATTTACTTATTTGTAACTTTGCATTGCTCGTCAGACATCATCATCAAAACCAATTCCACAAAGACAAGGGCCTCGCAAAGATCTACCCGCCCGGAGCCTCGCAATTTCTAAGGACGCCTCTGCTTTCTGGTATGCCCTTGTGTTAGTAATCGGAGTAAATTTGACTTTTTCGGTCTTCGTTACCATATATTTTCTTTCCTTCTTTATGTTCAAGACTATCTTTGCTCTAATTATTCTATGATCGCTACAGGTTGAAAATCTGTTTAATAGAGTTACGTCTTGAACAACCTCTTTTTTTGTTAATAATTATAAAATCAATTTTGTTCGTGTGTATACCGTTTGGTGAGTGCCAAATCCATGTTGTTTGTGGGCTTTTCTTAAAGTAAGTGTTCATGACGTGCAGCGTGTGTTGCAGAAGAAATTCTTTAAGTGCTTTACCCCTTTCGTTCCTATCTCCATATCCATGAGGTCTAACTACAAACTCCGAATCATCTTGCTATTTTACGGTTTAGGTCTCCTATCATGCTACATCGTTTTCTTTTCCTTTTCGACTGAAACATCTCGAACATTTAAAGAAAAAGTCTAAAATCGACATATAAAAAAAAACTCGATATTTCACATATTTCCGGAAATCTTGGGGTTTTTTGCTTCAAAATTCATGAAATAACATTTTTCAACTAAAAATTCGATATTTTTTTGTAAATTCCTACTGTGATGAGCAGCCGTCGTGATTAAATCCAGGTCAAGTCGATTAAATGTGATGCGCGACCAAAACCAGCGATTGTATATAAGTTTTCAAATTTGTCGAATTTTGCTCATCTTTAAAAATTTTCGAAGAATAATTTACTTTCGATTTTCGGACCCAATTTGTCTACGTTGTGTTTAAAATTATTTTATTCCAATAAATTGTAACCCCAGCTCGTAGAGTCGACAGGGAAGTGTTATCAAATTCAAACAACAATTGACCTCAACTTTTTATTACAATTGGTCAAAAAATAAGTCAACAAAATTTCAAGTTTGTGATTTTCAAGTGTTCTTAAACATAATACAACAAAATAAGGTGAACCTGTTTGTTTCAACTTGTTTAAATTTGCTGGACACAGATCTGAGAGAAATATCTCTTTAGAAAATTAAGAGAATTCATTAAGCACAAATAATCTGGCATTCTTTGTTTAACTCTTTCGCTCGTATATGGTGCGTCGGTTATTAATTTCCCAAAGTTTATTTTAACCCTAATAATTGCAATATTTTCCCCAGCTGAGTCATTTAGTTTGTACTCGAAGGTTTTCAAACCAAATGCAGCTAACTTTGTACCTGATTATCGGTGGGCGTTCGCTGGTTAGTTTGTACACAGAGGTTCTCAAACTATTCTCAGGTGTCTGTTTATTCCCCAATTCTTTTGTGTTTTTGTCGCTTCTTAATTCAAGCATACTTCACATAGCATACAGTTTTCTGTCAAAGCTTTGAGCTAACAATATCCAAAGCATAATGCTACGAGAAAATGGAGCTCAAGCTTGGAAATGAAGTTGTAATTTATCGTAATAAATCAAATTTATAAATGTTGATTCAATCTTACAGTTCTCTCGTTTTCTCACTCTTTCTTTCTTTCCTTTGTTAACTTGTTCCTTTCTTTGTTTTTCTGCTTTTCTCATACCAAACTCAATCACTCGAACTTAAACCAGTGTCATAAAATAGACTAGAAATATTGTTTAGATTTCGTAGAAACTTTCTGAGCAGAATTTTCCCTTCTAACACTACATCTACTTCTACGGCTACTAGTCTAATTATAAGGGCGTCTTTCTGGCTTAGAAAGTGGCTAAGCTTGTCTGAGCACAAAACATTGAAATTAAAGTTAGAAACTGGCAAGAAGTTCTCATTCCTTTCGTCAAAACATCTCCCTAACGAGAGCTGATACTGATACTGCTCGTTCACCTACGTTAGTACTGCCCATTTGTCAACAGATCTATAAGGCTCTCTTTGGGCCAGGTTGTCTTGTCCTATATTTTTGGGATTCAAGCAACCTACGAAGGAGAATCTGCGAATGAGGTAGCACTAGGTGAATACACCAAAACAAGAACTAGGTAAGAGCTCACTGTGGCTTATGCTTCTAGGATGTTAAGGTGTAGAAAAGCCCACGTTTCTAGAACTTGCAGAACATCATCAGTAAAACCCAAATATATGTGTCTGCTGCCAGTTGCCGGACCTTTGTGGTGATGGGTATAAATTATTTTGGAACCCCTGGAAACTCAGCTTCCAACAGCAGAACACTAACATCGACCTTAAGGAAATGAAAATGTTTGTATGAAGCGAATGCGCTTTATTTCCTTTTCGTTTTGTTGTCTTTGTATTTTTTTTATTTTGTTTTATTTTTGTTTCCTTTTTTTGAAACTGAGACTGGTAGTTGCACCAGTCAGCGGTAGGGTTCTTGGCCCTATAATAATTTTCTAACAACGACTTTCTCATTCATTCGGTTTGTTGTGGAAGTTTTAAATTCCTTTCTCTTTTTTTTTGTGTACGCCCCCAACCCCATATTGATCAAAATTAGGAACAAGTATTTCTCAAATTTTGGAAAAGTTAATTAAATCATATAAGAGCGAAAAACCATCAAACAAAATCATCGGAGAATTTAAAATTTACTTGCTTATTTTTTTTTTTTTTTTCGTAGCAAACATCACACAAATGACACAAGAACTTCACGTTGAACGGAAATAGAAATTTTTTTTTGTGTTCATTCACGTTAATTAGCACAAACAGAAGCAGTTTTTTTTTAAACTCCCGTATTTCGTACTCGTTTTTATAAGTTCGGAAGTTGACCATAATTTTTAAACTAATTTCATCGAAGTTCCGTACTTGACTACTTTTAATTTCTTTACGGTGCTTTATGTTTTTCTTCCCCTACCCTTAACTTCTGGGGGCCGAAAGACATCCTCTGCCTCTCGCTAGAGGGCATGAGGATGCAGAATTTCTACTAATTTAAATATTTCTAATCCAAATTAACCCTTAAATAAATTTTGAAAAGGTTTCTTAAAGTGCATATCAAACTGCAAACCCATTTTGAATAATGTCGTCCCTTTATTTTGCAAGTTTTACTTCGATAATTGAAATTTAAATAACTTACAATTGTACGTGTTTATAAGGGCGTTTTTTGAACGTCAAATTCCTCCAGTATACCACCACATGGTCTTGCCGAGATATTTGCTACGGTCTCCGTTATTGGCACTTACCCTTATTTATTACTCTACTTTTCAGCGGTCCTTCAAAACTAACATGTTATTTTACTCAGTTTAGGTAATTAAACTTGAAACAAACCAGGCCTAACAAATAACCCTTATCTAATATGTGAACGCTAAGAAATCTGTTTCTCACGCAAAACGTTATGTTACAAAGAATTTTTTTTTTATACAATATTTGTAGATTTAATATTTCCAAGAAAATATTGAATAAAATTCAATTAAATAAAACAAACGAGGAAATAGAACAGTTTAGTAGAACTCGACTCACCATACTACTTTTTGATGAATTCAGATTTTTTTCAAACCTTCCAATATAAATTTGAAATTCGAATCTTTTTTCTCGTAATTTTCAGTTTTTATCAAAAATTAGTTTTCCTGTCATTGGATTTGAAAGGGACGTTATTTTAAAGTTTGCACAAGGGTGGCTCAGGAGCCCTCCGTGGGCCAGAAAATCCTAATTGTGCGAGCTCGACTCCCTCTTGGCTAATTTTTTATACCATCTCATCATCTCGTTTTTCAAAATCTTGCTTTCTTTTTAATTTCGGGATAAAATTTAATTATTTTTTCTGCTGACGGTTTTTTTTTTGTTTAAATTCGTTTAGAAATTGAATTTAAAATCGGAATTTCGTTATTTGATACGATAGTGAACCTAAAATTCTGAGCATTTTCTGGTCATAATGTCATATGTGCTTTAAAATTTATAAACAGATACTAAAATGTATATTTTTCTATTTTGCAAGGAAATCACTAATCTATAGGCTTCTTATAGCACACGTCGGTGGTGTTAACCAAAAAACAATCAATCATAAAAGATTAAATGCAGAATCTCGTATTTTCAAAAAAAATCGTAATGATATCGCAGGAAATTTCTAGTGTAACGTCAGTGGTGTTAACCAAAAAACAACCAATGATAAAAGATTCATTACAGAATCTCGTATTTTCAAAAAAAAAATCGTAATGATATCGCAGGAAATTTCTAGTGTAACGTCAGTGGTGTTAACCAAAAAACAATCAATGATAAAAGATTCATTACAGAATCTCGTATTTTCAAAAAAAAAATCGTAATGATATCGCAGGAAATTTCTAGTGTAACTCAAGATCCCCATGAAAATGTAATTGCTTCGATTACAAACTCGATCCGATTCGGCTTTGTGTTGAAAGTAATTTAATTTGAGATCGAATTTCAGTGAAAATAAGGTCAAACTCAAGTGTAATCTAGCCACTTTACGGTCTCACGTCGTATAATTCAAGCACCTAGTGTAATAATTCTCCTTTCCAATACTTGTATAGTATAAATTTTATATCTAACGTTCTTAACATGAAGTTCAGGAATCGTGGCTCGTTTTAACTCATTTTTTCCGACTTGCTAGTTTTATGAGAACTTTATGTTGCGGTTAGAGAGTAATAAAGCCGAAGGTAAAACCAACAAGTGCAAAAGGTAATTCTTACTTTTTTGCATTCTTACTTTATTTCATGAATTCTTTGTTCTTGGTTGAAATTCGAGGCTACTTAATGTCAACATTTCCCAATTGCGGCAATTTTGGCCAGTAGAAAATTGGAAAGTGCGATTTAATTCGGCACGTTTCGAGATTTATGTAAAATAAACAGTTTTAAATCCAGGATATTATAAGCACATTATTTTTCCTTAATGAGCTTTGAAAGTTTAATAAACCGTATAAGTCGCAAATCCATGAAATATTACACCATAAAACGCATTATCTTAAGAACGTATAACGTTCTAAAATTAACGTATTTTACATTTTCAAAACAAAAGCTGTAATAATTCGGAATTAGTGTTAATATTTAGCTCTCAGCTAAAAGTTTCTATTATTCTTTTATTCATGGAAAATTAAAACCTACACTTTCACAGATACTGTCTTTTGCATCAATCTGTTAGAATTTAACTCATTAATGCACTCCCACTCCTCTTATGAAATCCCATAATTTAAATGCTTATTGCTCAGTGTTTTAGTATTCTCTCTGTCCTTTAACTGACCAGTGACTAGTAATATCAGGACCCGACTAGAGCCTCGGGGCCGACATTAGAGGACAGTGGCGATTGGTGACTTTTTGACAGGGAGTGCGCAGACGCAAAAATATTAGTAGTTAAGAATTTAGGTGACTCCAATGTCATATCAAGGTATTAAATTTAAGAGAAAAAAGTGATACAAAAGGTATGATATTTAATAGTTGAATGATTGATTTTTAATAATTAAATTTAATTAACATCTTATAACCTCCAAAATATTTTTGGGTTATCATCTCTAAATTATTCTCATCGAATACAAAAAAAAACATTATTGACATTTCTGAGCCCCTCTAAAGTACTCTGTACGGTTGGACGTCGTTACGGCTCTGGGTTACTTGATTAAAATTGTTTGCTTTCATGGGAATAAAATTATATCACTTTTTCATGAAAACTGCATTTGAAAATAAAATATATTTTATTACAAGGTTCTAATTAAACTCTACAAAAACACAAAAAAAATATTTTTTTAAACAAAATCCCCTCTACGATCTTTTAAAGAAATAAAGTGTTCATTACTTTCTCATCAAAATTATTTAAATCCAAATTAATAATTAGACCCTAGAATTGGTACTGCTATCTCTTTGTGAATAGCGGTACTATTGGCAGTTAGGTCTGTAAGCGGCACAATTAACAATCGCAATCAGATCAGGCGGCATCATAAACCGTAAATACACACTCCAAACTCTGACTCGTACTCACCATTTGGCAATAGCGCATAAGCGCGGAGCGGCGCACCCCGGGCTAGCTTTAAAGAGGTGTTCTGTAAATTATTTCTCCGTATCCCGTGGAGGCCATCTTCTAGGCATCGCACAGCAGCCACGCTAGGTGCATAATTCTGCGCGCACAAACTTATTTAAATTTCCTTATAATATTTGATATAATGGAATCAAACGTTTGCGTACTTTATTCCAAGTCAGTCACAAGTATTATTAGTTAATTGGTATATCATGATTTTGTGTTTAAAAATGCGATAAATCCAAGTCTTTTACATTAAACCGAAAAGAATAGATCGCTCATTTCACGAGGAGCGCGCGCTCTTGCGCTCTTTAAGACCAGCGCCACTGTTAGAGGGGCAATTTCAAAATAACGCTCCCTTTCCTCAAAAGTCAGCTAAAAATACGTTTTTTGATCTTTTCTGGAAATACCGAATTTTTCCCAAAATTTTTATTTTTTTTTCCAATGTTTTATTAACAAGTTAACTTCTTCCTTGTCTGTTGAGTTATATACAGATAAGGAAAAATT
Source organism: Dastarcus helophoroides (assembly GCA_028583605.1). Taxonomy (NCBI): domain Eukaryota; kingdom Metazoa; phylum Arthropoda; class Insecta; order Coleoptera; family Bothrideridae; genus Dastarcus; species Dastarcus helophoroides. Next base: position 2,491,712 of record CM053337.1, on the reverse strand, counting down.
TTCATTGTCCATGTAAAACGCTAAGAATTGTCCCTTCCATAGTTTTCTACGGCTGCTGAACGTATTCCCCTACTTTGACGCAACAGGCTCGTATCTTCCAGTTTAGATGTTGGAAAAAATTCGTCAAGAGTTTTACAACAGACTGGAATATTGTTTAGCACAGTGGCGGCCTATTTGAACTCTTTATATTGTAATGTTTAAAGAGTTATTATGTTATATTCTTTATTAGAATTATTATTTATTTTGTTTAAAAAATTTCATTTATTTATTTTGGTTATCAAAGAATATCAGTTTTATTTTGTCTCAGACGTTGATTAAATCAACGGACTAAAAGAACAAACAGCATGTGGTACGCAAATGTTATTAAAATTGTTGTCTACCAGTAGTAATCTCGTAACAAAACACGTTAGAAGCTATGATGTACTACTGAAATCTCCACCAGCGCTCTGCGTTGAATTGTTTACACCGGTGTAGGAGAATACAAGGCGCCGCCCATCTAGCCCACTATTAGCTCTCAATGTTAAATCTTTCATTAACATTCTCCCTATGGACAGTGTTTGACTTTCCTGATGTGTATATGTAAACTCTAATGATAGATCCTAATTAATTGTCGATCCGATAACACACCATTTACTTAACAGACGCTTTATTGGTTGGTCTCTTCTACATATGCTCTCGATATCTACTGGGCTCGTTCTCGACTGCCTTCTTCCCCTTACTCCTTCACGTGGGTCAAGGTCACGGGTTTGTATCACATGTGGCACATTCTATGTAGGGAAGTAAGTGGCGGGTTCCCTAATGCTAACACGGCCTTCCTGACTGTGGGGCGTCCTCGAACCATCCTTGTTAGTATTTCTCTCTGTTCAAATCTTAACCTGGAAAAACTTTGCAGCCCAAAATGATTTTTGGGGATCTTTAGCCTAACCCTGAGCCTAGAGAGATCATAAGTGAAGAGAAATTAAATTTTGTTTTGGTCACTTTTAGCCTACTTTGTCTCGTCGTACCCAACATTATTTTGGGGATATTTAAAATTTTCGTGCAGGAAATTTATTAAGCCCAAAAGTATTTTTGGGGATCTTTTGTCTAATTTTTTGTTAACGCATATCATGCTAAGAACACTCTTAGCGTGTCCATAAGAACAATCGCTTCGTGCTCAAGACACGCGCAGGCCTCAAAAATTCCACTTAATACAAATAATGTTACAAAATTGTTCATATTTGCATCATGTTTTTGTTCACTTTTTTTTCATATTAACGTTGCATCGCACTGTAAAGTTAAATTTACACGTACAATATTAACCTATATTTCTTTAAAGTTTTGTTCAATTTATTATCATATGATTATAGCATGTTCTGTCAAATTTCACAATTTTACAATATTTGCATTACCTTATGCCCAGGAGGACGCAAAAAATACCAATTTTTGAGAATTCAAGTGCATGCTATCTTTTTTTAGTCGTCAATTTTTTTTGGAGGGGTAACTGTTTTTTAATCGTAAAAAATTATTGCCAAATACTAAAATTATGTCCGTTTTTTATTTTAGGTCGTCAAAAATTATTTTAGGATATTTTTTTTTTAATAGATACTATAAATCCATTTTTAAACTTCATAAACGAACAAGAGCAAACGATAAAATTTACATTAGAAATTGAATTAGATAATAAACTACCCTTCCTCGATGTGTTAATTGAGAGGGGCCAAAATGGGATATGCACATCTGTTTATAGAAAACCAACAAACACAAATAGATACCTAAATTACACATCAAATCATAGTAAAAATATAAAAATAGGTGTAATAACTTCTTGTATTGACAGAGCTAAAAATATCAGCACGAGTTCTGAAATATATAATAAAAAAAAAATTAATATTACATCAGTATTACAAAAAAATGGGTATCAAAAAGATTTTGTGGAAAAAGTTATAAATAGAAGAGAAACAGTATCACACAATCATAATCATGGCATCATAAACACATCACCCATTTAAGATAAAAAAACCTTGATTATTCCACACATACCAGGTCTTTCGGATAAAATCAAACGAATAGGCCAAAAGTTCAATATACGTACAGCATTCAAAACCCAAAATACTCTAAGATCATTACTAGTAAATACAAAACCAAAAAATGAAACACAACATACTAAAAATTGTATTTATAAAATAACTTGCGAATGCAACAAAATTTACATAGGTGAAACATCCAGACCTATGTGGATTCGTATTAACAAACATAAGAATTACCTAAGTAAGGGAGATTTTTCAAAATCGAAAATTTGCGAACACTCTTTTCAATACGATCACAGAATTCAGTGGACAAAATCCTGCATTATTGGCAAAGAAACACATTATAAAAAAAGAAAAATTAAAGAAGCAGCTTTAATTTTACTAAATGGAGATAACTGTGTCGCAAATTGTTCTATTGATATTAACGGTATGTGGCTGCCATTGTTAAAACGAGAAAAACAACTGGGTCGCCTTAGAATCACCTAGGGAATAACCTAATAAACTGTCAGAATTACTTTCTGACAGCTTACAAAAAAAAAATTTGTAAAGGAATATATTTGAATTGGTTTTCTGACGACGGGCAGAGAATAACACTGCCCGAAACGTTAAAATTTTGAATAATCTGTTGTTATTTATTTTTTACGTCGTTTGAATTTTAATATAGTTTTAAGTGTTTTTCAGTGTTGAGTCCCAAACAGCGATTGACAAACCAAGATCCAACGCAATCGCTGTTTGCGGCAATCTAAAACAGATTGCCATTCCTTAATAGAAGGTACTGAAATTTAGGATTGTGAAAGGAGTGACCGGCGAAGAAAAAGCCAATAAACTGCATAAAAATATGAATACTTCGCAAATAAATTACAGAGAATAGGATATTTTTTATTATTATTGGCACACACTCTCTTCTCCCTCTCTTTGATCAATATCGCTTTTGCTGTTAGAAACCTAGAAACCCTAATTCTTAAGCTATTTATTTCTTTTAGAATATTTCTAGTGCAATTTTTAAAAATGATTAGGCCAAGGGGGCATTTATTTCCAAACATATTTTGTTTATCTTTGCTTTGTTATTTTTATGTTCGAAATAATAACAAAACTTTGTTATTTTCATATTCGAAAAAATAAACTGAATTTTAAATAAAGTTAAATGCGTTTTGAAAAAAAATATATAATCACTGTGGTGCAGGCACATCAGGCACATATTGGTGGTGTAGGCACATAGGCACATTATTGGAATCTTGCAAGCGTCCAGAATAGAAATCCTCAAGGGGGAGAGAAGCAAACTGGATTTGTTGTAATTGGCTCGCCTGATATGTATCTCATTCTGTTCGTTTTATAAATGTAATTATTCTCGAAGTGTCATTTTGTTCTAAAAATCTGAATAGGTCTATTTTCCTTACGCTAAAGATTTCTTATCTTTATCCTGACCTCAACGAGAAAGATGTCCCTAAAAAATGGTGACATCAAATTTTACTAAAATAGCACTTATCACACAAAAATCTTCTAGTTGTCAAGTTTCATCGAAGATTGAGTTTGAATATTTTTCCTGAAGAAGACAAACATCCCTAAAAGTAGTGATCCTCCCTCTGGAAATCGACAGAACTGTTTCAGAGAGAAAAAATTGTTCCTCAATGAGGAAGATGTTCCTAATAAGTAAGGATTCGAATTTTTACTAAAATTGCTTCGATATCTAGATCATTTTTCTGACCCAAAAATGTCCTAGTTACCAAGTTCATCGTCATTGATTGTCGTTTTGGACATAAAAATGATTCCTGAAGGAGGAAGGTGCCCCTAAAAAATGGTAATCCTGAATTTATATAGATCGTTTTCTTGAACCAAAAAACCAAGAGTTTCATCGAAATCGATAGAAACTTTTCGGAGATAAAAATTTGTTTCTCAATCAGGAAGATGTCCCTAATAATGGTGACCTCGAATTTTTACTAAAATTGCTAAATTGCATCTACCTAGATCATCTTCTTGACTCAAATATTCCCCGTCACCAAGTTTCATCAAAACTGGTAGGAGTCGTTGCGGAGATAAAAATTGTTCCTGAAGGGAGAAAAGTCCCTAAATAAATTGTCATCTTAAATTTTTACAGATAATTTTTCCAATTCAAAAAAATGTTGGTTACCGATGCAAATAAAATGGAACCTAGACTAGAGTTTGCAGCCCCCTAAGAGTGTTTAGTGAATCATAAGAATCTGAACTATCAACAGTTGAGCCACAAACACTTAACGAAGTGGTTGCTCTCTAGGGAAGCCCCAGAAGACTATAATCTAAATGCACGGACCAATAGGCTTGAACATTTATCAGGTTTAGAACTTGGAAACCAACGACTGGTTTCGATCTTATTAGATCTCATCAGTTTGGTGTATCCAACTCGAATGCTAACAAATGTTCCGGCAAGTATATATACAGGGTCCTCCATTACAGGGTCCTCCATTAGTGCGTGAACGGAGGATAGCTCCTAAGTCTGAAAAGACATCAAAATGAAATTTTGTCCACTGGTTTTTATCTATAGGAAGCACATTTTAAAATTATTTTTATTTTATTTCACCAACCATATACGGAGTGTTATTATAAACTTACTTTTTTTAAATAGAACACTCTATATTTTTACATATTTAAATAGCCTTATAAAAAGGGAGCAAAACAATATATGATTTTTTAGTAATTTTTGAATTTGCAAACCTCCATCACACTGCATAACTAAGTAATATAAGACAAAAAGTTTATGTTGCAAATTGGTCAATACTACATCACACTGAGTGTTTACAAATGACTGCATCGGAGTCATATCTCCAGATTCATAATCATCCATTAGGAAAACGACCCATCAAAACCCCCATAAACTCTATATTATTTTGCTGGATTTTTATAGGGCTATCCAAAAATGTAAAAATAAATAGGGTGTTCTATTTAAAACAAAACAACACTCCGTTTATGATTGGTACAATTAAATAAAAATAATTTTAAAATGTCCTCCAAGTATATGTACGTCACTGGGTAAAATTTTATTTTGATATCTTCTCAGGCTTAGAAGCTATTCTTCGTCCACGCCACCGATTGGTTCATAGAAGAATCTGTGGACAACTCCAACAAGTGTCGTATGCAAATAGACAGTACGGATAATAGCAGTATGCAGCCCAGCTCTTGTTGGAATTGTCCCCAGTTTCTTCTATGAACTAATAGGTGGTAGTACTTAGGAGTCACATGGAAGATGTCCGTTGAATCTATAGTACATACTAGCCGGAGCATTTGTCACCATTCGGGTTGGATATACCAAACTGACGAGATCTAATACGATCGAAACCGGTCTTTGGTTTCCAAACTCTGAATTTGATAAATGCTCAAACCTATTGGTCTGTGCATTAGCACTTGGTTACCGACTTTGGTCGAAATCAATAGAACATATGCAGAATCTTTTCAAATATAAATAATATTTGTTCGAAAGAAAAAATAAGTTCCTAAAAAATTTAAAATAATGATACCGAAATTTTACTAAAATTGAATCTGTTTAGATCATTTTCTTAACACAAAAATCCTCCATTTACCAAGTTTCGTCGGAATCGATAAAGCCCTTTCGGAAATAAATTTTTTTCCTGGAGGCCAATGATGTCCCTGTCAAAATGCGATCCCAATACTTATTGCTTTCCTAATCCAAAAAACTCTTATTTACCAAATTTCATCGAAATCGATACAACCGTTTCTGCGATAAAAATTTTCTCCTCAAGGAGCAAGATGTCCCTAAAAATGGTGATATATATCTGTATTTTTTTTGAACAAAAAAAACCTTAGTTACCAAGTTTCATGGAAATCGATAGAGCCGTTTAAGAGATAAAAAAATTGTTCCTGAAGAATTAAAATGTTCTCAAGAATTGTGGATTCCGAATTTTTACCAAGACATCTATTTGGATCGTCTTTTTGACTCAAAAAATTCCTAGTTAACAATTTTATCAAAACCATTAGAGGCGTTTTACCAAAAAATGAATATACGATAGTATATACATATAAACAAATTTAACTCATTTAATAGTATATTGAGCACCTGTACTTTTCATACTTATACCGTATATTCATCTTTTTGACGACGCTTAACGGTAGAAAAAAAAAATCGCTAGGCAGAGATTGAAACATTCACTAAAGTGATAAGATAATTACACCCCAATGAATAACAGGATGTTTGTCGTCTTAAGTGCTTTTCCGTATCATGAAAAATGCAATTAGGATGGACAAAGGGTGAGTAATGTCGAGCTTGGGATAATTGCTCAAAGCTTTTGTCCCTGGGTCCATTACAGCCCGAATGTTTAGTAGACGTTTACCATCAACTGTCCTAATTGCGTTTCATTTTAATGGAACTGCAATTGAGGTAGACAAAAGCCAATAATTGCATTCCTTCTAGAATTCGTTGGGATGGTAAATTGAATAATAATGACAATCGCTTCCCAATAAAAGACCTCGGTGGACAAACCAGAGGCAGTCCCGTGTCAGACACAAAAGGCCTAGCCTTTCCCGACAGTTTTGCCTAGTGTTTTTTTAAACCGACGGTGAACAGCAGTGCTATAGACTTTCGGACTATAAAAACTATTACGATTTTTTTTTACCAAATTTACGCGGCTCCGGTATCAATACATTTTTGAATCAGCAGTGACCGGTATCAGTTTGGCGGTCCCAACGTGAGGCATAAGTTGTATAGTGAATGCAAGCGAACCCGAGCAGAAACCCTGAGATGCCAGCTACAAGAAGTGAAAGAACAGAAAATACCCAACCAGAAAGGCGCCCAACTAACCCCACAACTTCTTCAACAAGTGACAGTGATCCATCCCAAAGAAATATGGACTTACAGTGGACTAAGTCATTTTTAACGGAGCTTGCGGGAATTCTGCAGCAGTCCACGCGGCTCTCTGACGAAAGGGTGGTTCACATAGTCCAGGAGACAATAAATGCAATGAAGACGTCCACTTCAGTAAAACTACCATCTTTTGAGGGGCTAATCTACGAGGATCCGATAAAGTTCTTGAATACATTAGAAAAGAACACCAAAGAAACCTCCGAGGAAGACCGTCTATCCTTATGCATAGGACTGTTGAAAGGTAAAGCAGCAGTGTGGGCCGAGAAGAATAACCATCTGTTTTTAAATTATCAATTTTTCTCTGCAAAATTAAAACGAGAGTACGCGTCAGACCAAGTGCTGCAAGAAATACTTGCAGAGCTCTACGGCAAGGCTCGCGAATTACAACAGTCAGTCGAGGAATTTCTTATACACAAACAGCGATTAGCAGCAAGAGTGGCCCAGGAAATTTTCGAAGGAGCATTAGCGAAGATACTCTTTTAACAGATACATCCTCGCTTAAAGCGATTCATAAGGGCACATAAATTCGAGACAATGATCGAACTAATCAAAACTGCTTCAGCATTTGAGGCAGACTTTAAAGCTGAAACTTCCATAAAGAAGGATTCACAACCAATCGAGAAGAAACCCGAGAGTAAAAGGATAATGAAAAACCAACAAACGCTTCCGAGATGTTGGTTTTGTCCAGGATTTCACTGGAATGCGGACTGTCCAAATAACCAAGGCAACTGGCGCAGGGAACTTCGTGCAGAATCAAATCAGGGAAACGACAGGAAGCTCGTCGCTCACGGCGGCACCGAGCTTCCAACCAACAGCCGTACCCAGCTTTAATTCGGTCACTTCAGACCGGAAAGCCATCGTGTAGCTTGCCACGCATTCAGATTAGCATCGGAAGAAAGAGCTATTCAGCACTCGTTGATACTGGTGCTAATGGTAATTTTGTCCGAGCTGGTCTAATCAGCCAAGAGTGTCACCCATATCGAACTTCCTTGCAACTAGCCGCCAAGGCCACATCCGTCGTCACTGGAGTCCAGAACCTGGAGGTCCAAGTTGGGACCCATGCAAAGACCATTAAATTTCTGGTGTTCGAGAGTCTTAACGAGGAAGTGATCTTAGGTTACCCCTGGATGGAAGAGGAAAATGCCTATCTAGACGCAAGAAGAAGATGCATCCACTTCGGCAATGAACGCATCTTTTGGGGCCAATCTATCACAAAAACCACAGCATCACGACACCCACCATTGAGAATGCTTTCCCAACACAACTGCAGCCAAATCTACGCAAACTCCTTGATGAATTTAAAGACATTTTTGCTGGTCAAACAGGCTATACCACTACTCGATCTATGACACACAAAATCCGGCTTAAAAATCCAACACCATTCCAACTGCGACCATATGCCTATTCAGAAGCCAAGCGCAAAGCCATGTACGCACAGATTGAGGAGATGATGGCCAGCAAGATCATCGAGCCAAGCACATCTGAATACATCTCTCCTGTGGTCATGGTACCAAAAAAAGATGGCACTTGGAGATTTTGCGTTGATTATAGGCAACTTAACTCCCAGACTGCAGATGAGTCAACGTCTCTTCCTCTCATTCCTCAAACTTTAAAAGATCTAGGAAACGCCACCATCTTCTCGACACTGGACCTAAAGGCTGGCTATTGGCAAATTCCCCTAAGCCAAAACTCCAAGAAATATACCGCATTTACGACACCAAATGGCGCTACTTACCAATTTAGAGTGCTTCCATTTGGGCTCAAGAACGCACCTGGAACTTTCCAACGCTTCATGTCTCAAGAAGTATTACCTAGCCTCTTGAATGACATTGCATTGGTCTACTTGGATGACATAATCGTTTATTCCTCTACCTACGAAGAGCACCTTACGCATCTCCAGGTCGTTTTTGAGAGACTTCGATCCCATGGACTAACCTGTGCACCAGAAAAATGTCAACTTGGAAGTTCCCAAATTCAGTACCTAGGTCACCATGTGGGAGCATCTAGCAACGAGCCCTTAGAATGTCACTTGGAGTCTATCCAAGCTATGGAATCTCCGAAGACGCGAACCCAGCTTCGACGATTTCTAGGCCTCTGTGGTTAGCTGCGCGAATATATACCTAATTTCGCACAGCTAGCCGCACCTTTCACCAACATCCTAAGTACCAAGAAACCATATCGTTGGACTGAAGAATGTGACGTCGCCTTCAGAGCCATTAAAGACGCCATGAAGGAACCCAGGAAATTGCACCGGCCAGACCCAAACCTGCCTTTTATTCTCCAGATAGACGCAAGTGGAGTCGGAATGTCAGCTGTTCTTTATCAGCCAATTCAGGATGGAGGGAAGAGGATCATATCATATGCCAGCGCTAAGTTCACCCCTGCTGAGCAGCGATATCATGTGAATGAACAGGAGTGCCTGGCTATCGTCTGGGCCGTAAAAAGATACCGTCAGTTTCTGGAGAGTCGTCCCTTTACTCTCAGAACGGACAATCGCGCTCTTCAGTGGTTAAATAAAATGAAAGACGACAGGGCCAAAATTACCCGCTGGGCACTGCTCTTGCAACAGTATTCTTTCACGGTAGAGCATTGTCCCGGAAAACTTAACAAACTTCCAGATGAATTATCACGACATCCCCAACCGACAACATCTCCGGTTGACTTCACCGATCTGGAAGAAATTCTTCCACCAATTCAAGCTCGACAAGAACCCGCACCAGAACCTTTATGCTGTCAACTGGAGATTGTGACATTAACTGAAGAAGTCAAACGAGCCCAGGAGCAAGACGAAGCTATCCAAGCAATGTTGGCCCAACTACAAACGCCTCTCGGCCCAGACCCAGAAGACTGGGAACAACGCTCACACCAGCTCAATATAGAGCAAGATGGCCACCTCTATCGACGCGAGATGATGCGTCTCGTAGTTCCGCAATCCATGATAGAGAGGGTCATCTTCGAATATCACGACTCCCAATTAGCGGGACATCCAGGACGGGAAGAAACAGCAGATGCAATCTCCCGACATTTCTTCTGGCCTTCCGTCTCCCAAGATGTCGCCCAATACCTCAGAGGCTGCTTGTTGTGCGCTCAATTCAAAAGAAAGCCACCACATGCCGCCGCCGATCTGCGACCGCGTCAGCCAACTGAACCATGGCAGACCATAGCATGCGACTTGATGGGGCCATATCCAGTGACAGATGACGGCAATCGCTTTGTGCTCACGGTCACTGACCTTTTCTCCCGATGGGTCGAAGCATTTGCTATTCCTGAAACGCGGACTAGCCGTATCACTCAGCTCCTGGAGGAGCAAGTTTTCCACAGATACGGCTATCCACGAGAGATCATAACTCATAATGGACCCCAGTTCTTGAGCCGCCGCTGGACAAGAAGTTGCGAACAATGGAAAGCAGCACATTGGACGACTGCCACCTACCACCCAAGGGCAAATCCAGTGAAATTGCGCAATCGAGAAATTAAGAAGAGCATCCAAATTCGTCTATCAGGACAAGATTCCAGCTTTTGGGATGCCTACCTGCCGGCCACGCTCTTCAGTCTCCGAAGGAGAAGGAACGCCGCCACTGGCAAATCACCCAGTGAAATCCTTATGGGTCACCTGATCCTTGGACCTGGAGAATGGGATACTACAGCCACACCACCTCCACGAGACATAACCGATCAACGAGAAGTCGCTCGAAGAAATCAAGTGCTTTACATTCGAAGAAGATGACCCCAACGAAGACGACATCTCCACCAATACCTTCCCGGGGATTCCATCTTGGTGCGAAACGAAGTCCGTCGACCTTTTGAAGCCCGATGGCAGGGAGCCTATGCCATCATTCGCGCAGCAGGTGAGACGTGCTACTGGATCTTTAGAGACGATTTACTGCAAAAGATCCATGTGGACCGTCTTCGACCTGCTCCCCCAATACGACCCGTCACCGAATAGAAAAACAATTTTTTTCGCGGATCAAAGAGTTTAGTGAAGTGATTGCTCAAAGGTGAATTTATAGTGATAGAGACACGTTTGTAGATTAATTTTTGGGCAATCTATATGTATCTCTTCTTTGGTTGTTAATGTATGCATCTTATCTGTCAGTCTAAAGTATTTCATACCGCAAGCTCCATCAGGGATGTTTCCGTTTTATCTCACCAGTTTATTTTTTTTTGTTTTTTTATGTTAGTTTTAAGGAAACATTGTTATAGATTAGTTTTTTGTTTGAATAAAAAAAAATATCTGGGGGATCAGTATAGCACGGAACTCTCATCGAAGCTCGCTCCACCGTTAAGTGTCGTCACCAGAGCGGGGGGAAATTATACCGTATATTCATCTTTTTGACGACGCTTAACGGTAGAAAAAAAAATCGCTAGGCAGAGATTGAAGTATTCACTAAAGTGATAAGATAATTACACCCCAATGAATAACAGGATGTTTGTCGTCTTAAGTGCTTTTCCTTATCATGAAAAATGCAATTAGGATGGACAAAGGGTGAGTAATGTCGAGCTTGGGATAATTGCTCAAAGCTTTTGTACCTGGGTCCATTACAGCCCGGATGTTTAGTAGACGTTTACCATCAACTGTCCTAATTGCGTTTCATTTTAATGGGAATGCAATTGAGATAGACAAAAGCCAATAATTGCATTCCTTCTAGAATTCGTTGGGGTGGTAATTTGAATAATAATGACAATCGCTTTCCAATAAAAGACCTCGGTGGACAAACCAGAGGCAGTCCCGTGTCAGACACAAAAGACCTAGCCTTTCCCGACAGTTTTGCCTAGTGTTTTTTTTTAACCGACGGTGAACAGCAGTGCTATAGACTTTCAGACTATAAAAACTATTACGATTTTTTTTTACCAAATTTACGCGGCTCCGGTATCAATACATTTTCGAATCAGCAGTGACTGGGTTAAATACCACAGTTAATTTAGGATTTCTGGAAAAACTTAAAAATTTGAATTTAAAGTCTAAAAATTTGAATTCAAAATTAAACACCTTCTGTAAATTAATTTCGAAACAAAATTTGAATAAAGTAAATTGTTTTCAGAATTGCTATTTTTTATTTTCGAATCTTAAACTTTGGTCTTGGAATTAAAAAAGCCTTTATTTAGTTTAAAAGGCTCGCTCTTGTAACTGATTCTTTGAGAAAAAATTTGGGAAGAGATAAAAAACAAAATCAAAGTTTTAATACAAAATTTAGAAAAAAAAATGCCCAAAAAAACTTTAGATTTATTTTAGAAAGTCTAAAATGTCAATGCCAAATTTAGAATTTCTAAAAATTTCACCTATACCGACCGCTCTTTGCTTAGAAATGTCTAGATAACAATATTTTTCTTTGAAAATATTTACATTAACTTAAAACATAAGCATTTTTCGAAATTTTAGATTAAAACTCGATTTAAAAGAAATAAAATTGTAAACTTTGAATTGTAAGAGAAAAGCCAATAATTTACAGAAAATACCGAAATTTATGTAAAATATCACATCACAAACTTGAATAGCCAACTTCAAATATCAATTTTAGATTTCTTTTTTTAAAGGTAAGTATGGAAAAGTAGAATCTAGATGGTTAAGTAAGTTATCGACGTTTTGTTACCACTGATGAAAACATTGGTGTTTTGTCACCATTGATCCATTCTTATTATATGTTGGAAGCGCCCCTGTTGAGGCCAATAAAATTTGTCTTTTCTAATTAAACACCTCAATAAAATACGATACATAATTCAGATAGCTCCTGCACTAGACAAGTGGACGTTATGACATATTTACATTCTTCCTCTTATCTAGATACATTATGAAAATCTTTACCGGTGACAACACTTTAATGAAGCAGGAGAAATTATTGGGAGTTGGTGTCGATAAATCTATTAATTGCTCAGCGGGTAAACATCGTCTAGATGCATGTAGGAAGGTTATTTATTTGAATATCTTCAAATCAGTTAATAACAAATAAACTTCTGGAGGCTAATTGCTCCTTAATTATTACTACTATGTAATCGGTTCGCCCACTCCCATGACTAATAAATGACCAATACAGAACAACTGAAGACTTCTATTTAAAAAAAGTTAGATTACGACTGATAGTTTTGGTTTCTGTAGATTAACAATAGTGAAATATGACTTGGAAGTTGTTACATACAGAACCATAACATGAATAAAGCGGGCATATCGCAGGAACTTGGCACTACAATCCCATGAATGGTCGGTACAAATTGAGACAGTAAATCATGTCTCTCAAATATGCATTGTGCTTTTCGTTAAGAGATACACAACCAACCGTGCAATTATGCAGAATTACATGTCTTCAAACAAACGTTAACACTTGCTCGAATGTGTCGTTTTGTTCGTCGCGAAGGGTGGGCCCATTATGTACCTCCGAGAAAAATCACAATGATTTTAATAGCCATTAATCATGAATTATGTGTAATTGGACGCCCTGTAATTTCGCTGACAACTCTTCGAAGTCGGGCACAACCTCATGCCTTCGTTTATTGCATAAATTGTGAACCGGCTGAATTACTGCAGGCCTTTGTGTTCTGGTGCACAATTATGGTAATCTTAGAACCATGATAATTGTGCAAAACGAATTACGTTAATTTAAACTGTGTACTTTATGTTGCTCTGTAAGATTAACGTATCATTCTTAGGATAAACAAGATGTAATAAACAAAAAGAGTAATTGTTCACCCCGTGCTCTGTAACAACGCAAGTGCAAGATGGCTTTTTTTTGTGTTTTCAAAAACTGCTTGGTCTGGCTATATACTCATATTCATCGAGACCTTTACAGAGGAAAGAATCAAAAATTTAGTAAAATTTGAAAATATAGTAACCTTACAACCATGATAATTGTGCAAAACGAATTAGGTTAATTTAAACGGTGTACTTTATGTTGCTCTGAAAGATTAACGTATCACTCTTAGGATAAAAAAAGATATAATTGTTCACCCCGTGCTCTGTAACAACGCAAGTGCATAATGTTTTTTTTTTGTCTTTTCGAAATCTGCTTGGTCTGGCTATATACTCGTCGAGAGAAAAAAAAATAAAAAACTAGTAAAATTCGAAAATATTTATTGGTCCTGTTAGGAGCATTCCCAAATCTTCAGTTGCTTGACTCTCTGTTACAATTTGGCCGCTCTAGATAAAATTTTTTGAAAGTCACGATCTAAGCCGAAAATGTTACAAATTTTGGGTAATAAATGGCGTTATTTCGAGATTAATATTAAAATCTTTTGAAAATCAAAATGTCTAGAAAGTTTCGAAATTTAGAGCTTCAAATTGACACTTAAAAGATACCTGAAATATGAGTTTAAACTTGAAGGTTTCAGAAAAATACCAAAATTGTTATATTAAAATTTTTAGAAGATATTCGCATTTATAAACGAAATTTTAGAAAAAAGTAACTTTTAAGAGGGCAAGCTTTGAATTACGAGAAAAAGGTTCATATTTTCAAATAAACGAGAATTTATAAAGAATTTCAAAATTTGGAAAATAATGCCAAAATTTCTACGGTCACAATTTTGACTTTTTAAGCAAACAACTAGGAAAAAGTTAGAACGTGAAAATGTAAATTTTAAGAAAAAGGTCGAAATTTTGATAAAACCGAAGAAGATACTCAACATCACGAAAAAAGTAATTGTTTTGGGGTAAGGACAAAATTTAAAAAAAAAATTAAATTCTGTAAGTCGAAATTTGAAGTTAAAGTAAGAACTTTAAGAAAAAGGTAAGGTTTCATACTGATTTTCATTTTAAATGAAAATTCGACAAAAACAATAAAAAAACCAAAATTTATTAAGAAAAAAAAGTTGCAATTGAAAGAAAAATTATAATTTTAAAATTGGCTAAAATTTAGAAAACGACCTGAACTGAAAGGAAACTTTAAGTGACAGGAAAAACATCGAATTTTCGAAAATATCGTTTTCAAAGAACATTCAAAGTAAAAAATAAATTCAGGTTCTCATAAAAAATCAAAATTTTCAAAAAAGCAAAAATCTTAAAATAAAGTTCTAGATTTGAAAAAATTGCAATTTTCAAAAAGTGTTAAAATTTTAAAGTACAGTCAACTCTCGATTACTTGACACTCGTTAATTTGACTTCTTCGATGATTTGAAGTTTTTCCCCCAGCCCTTAAAAAATAATCGATAAATTGAAAAAAATCAATGTGATTTGTTCCCCTCGGTAATTTGAAGATGGGGGAATGGCATCTTGCTTGCCGACAATCTGTAATTTGAACTCAGGCTTTCTTAGTCTCTATAATTTGAAGTCTCAACTCCCATTACTGTCGAAATTTATTGGACAATAATAAATGAAAGTCTGGATTAAGGTAGGTTGCCTAAAGCTTAGGTCAAAACTTAAAGTATGTAACAAAAGTTTTCGCTGCGAAGTAATGGAAAATAAGTTAGTATCGAGTTGTCACAGACCTGTGAAAATGTCTCAATTTAACATTTTTTTAAAGTAGGGGAAAATCCCTTAAGGACATTTGGGAAGGTACCCAGATAGTATCGAACGTCCGCTCAAACTACGGGTACCGACTAAAAACCCCTACTTCTTCGGGCCGGGCCCTTGGCCCCCAATCTCTCCATCGGAACAGTACAATAGTGCTGGAGCACTATTGTAAGCTGTTTTGCCCAAAAAAATAAAAAACAAACAAAACAAAAATTTCGAAATGGAAGTCATAGCCTAGAGGACCATCCTTGGTCTCCTAATCCTGGTTGGGACGTTTGGATTGTAATCCACTGCCTGTCGAACTAGTTCGTTGGAATGCGTTTCCGCTCTCGCGATCGCCCTGGAATTAATTTCCCTAAGAAAATCTTTTACCAAAGGTAGTTCAGCTTCACTATGGAGTTGATTGTTTCTCACAAACCATGGAGAGTCCATGGGTTGTCTTAGAAAGGCGTTCTGGAACACCTGGAGTTTCTTCACCTGATTATCCGTCGCCTGTGACCCAGCTACAGATGCGTAGGTCATCGCTGGTCTTATGATTGATTTGTATAGTAACACTTTAGTCCAATGGACAGGTTACTATTTCTACCAATCATCGCTTGCAGCAGTCCCTTCAGCATTTTGGCTTTGGACACTGCATACTCGATGTGTCCCTGGAATGTAGGTCTTTTATCAAGAATTACACCTAGATACTTTGCCTGGAGTCTCCAGTCCACGTTTTGCTCATGAACATTTACAAGTCCATATGGTTGGAGTCTTCTTCGGGTGAAAAAGACTGCTTGAGTCTTGTCTGCGTTGACTTGGATTCTCCATTGACCGAAGTAATCTAGTAGAATGTCTGTTGCCTCCTGAAGTCGTCTGGTGACCAACTCTGGACTGTAAGAGTACGCCACCAAAGCTGTGTCGTCTGCATAAGTTGCCAATAAGGTGTGGTCGATTGTTGGATTGGTTCTCGGGATGTTCACTGTGAACAGAGAATACAGCAGAGGTGACAAGACAGAGCCTTGAGGCACCCCATACTGTAGCCTAAACTGGTTTGATAGTTTCTGTCCCACCTTTGCTCTGAATGAGCGCTGGTCCAGGAACGAGCTGACATTTGAACCATCGTTAGAGGTATTCCAAACTGGTGCATCTTGTAGACTAGTCCTTGGTACCAAACTGTGTCAAATACCTTGGAGATATTGAAGAAAATAGCTTCAACTACCTGGTTTCGGTTCATGCATTGAGTGATTGTTTCAACCACTCTCAACAGCTGGTCTGAGGTAGAATGGATAGTTTCTGTCCCACCTTTGCTCTGAATGAGCGCTGGTCCAGGAACGAGCTGACATTTGAACCATCGTTAGAGGTATTCCAAACTGGTGCATCTTGTAGACTAGTCCTTGGTACCAAACTGTGTCAAATGCCTTGGAGATATTGAAGAAAATAACTCTAACTACCTGGTTTCGGTTCATGTATTGAGTGATTGTTTCAACCACTCTCAGCAGCTGGTCTGAGGTAGAATGGATAGTTTCTGTCCCACCTTTGCTCTGAATGAGCGCTGGTCCAGGAACGAGCTGACATTTAAACCAACGTTAGAGGTATTCCAAACTGGTGCATCTTGTAGACTAGTCCTTGGTGCCAAACTTTGTCAAATGCCTTGGAGATATCGAAGAAGCTCCAACTACCTGGTTCCAGTTCATGCGTTGAGTGATTGTTTCAACCACTCTCAGCAGCTGGTCTGAGGTATAATGCATAGGTTGGAACCCAAATTGTTCCTTAGGAATGATGTCGGGATCGCTGATGACATTCTGCAGGAGCTTCCTCAAAATCCTTTCCGCTACCTTACCCAAGTTGGATAAGAGGCTGATTGGCCTGTAATTTTGGGAAAATTTCCCATCCTTACCTGTCTGAGGAATAAAGACAACGTTTGCAGTCTTCCATCATGTGGGAAAATACCGGTACTTAAACATGGAATTGACTATTGCTCCAAAGTAGTTGACAGCTTGGTCCGGAAGAAACTTCAGAACTTGGTTTGGAATTCCGTCTGGACCTGAAGACTCTTTGACGTTTAGCTTGCGCAGAAAGCTTTGGATTTCCTCCTAGTTAGTCGGTTGGATGACGTCGTCTTCTGGCACTTCCTCCTGAAGAACTAGAACCTCTTCTTTCACCTCCTCTATGAAAGTCTAAGTCCACTTGTTCAAGTGTGGCCTGACAGGGTCGTTCAAAGATCTCAGCGGAAGCTGAGCTGCGGCCTTATCCTGATCTGAGTAAGCCATTCCTTGAGGTCCGTGTATCGGTGGGATCTCCTCTTATAGTTTAGGCTGAGCGCCCGAGATCTGATGGAGTTTCGAGGTTGCAACTTCTTAGCTGTTCCTGAAACTTAGAAATGTTGTGCTCTCGGAGCTCATACCTGAGCTCGTGGATGAGTCTATTGACTTCCGCCTTATATGCTTGCAGATTGGTCCATCTTGCTCTCTTCCTGGCACGATTTTTCCTTCTAATCAACTCCACCAAGTGATTTGGCAGTGGTTCCCTTCCTTCTATGCGCCGGAAAGTTTTCGTCGCTGCCAGAATTGAATATGTTATGGTGATTTTCAGTCTTTCCACCGCTGCGTTGATGTCATCATTTGTGTGTTTTTTTTTTAACATTCAGTATCATATTTGTTATATATTTTACGAAGTTATAACATATAAACTGAAAATTCGAAAAGCAATACCCAGAGGTTGGTTAGAAGTTGCAACATCCTCCAGCAAAATCCTCCAAATGTTCCACAGACACGCCCAATTGAAAACTTTTGGGTAATATTGGGTAAAAAGATTTATGAGAAATACTGAAAGACCGGAAATGAAGAATGATTACGATGTCGAATCCAAAAAAATTAGAGAAATAGGTAATCTGACTGCCCAGCACTTGACGCCACAAGTCAGGACCAAATTGGGTGCTGTCAAAGACATTGGAATTTTATGAATAATGAAAAAAGCGAAATTTCAAGGTGGTTTAACTTTTTAAAAAAGTCCAAATATTCAGTAGTCGAAATTTTCGAAAAAAGTCGAGTTTTTTAGAAAAAAAAACAGTCGAAACATTCAGATAAAGTTGACATTTAGAAAAAGGTCACAATTTAAAAAATCAAACTTTCAAAGACAAAACTTTGCAATATTCCAAAAAATGTAAAATTTGTAAAAAAAGTCGAAATTTTAAAATACGTTTTTAAAAAAGTCATATTTTTTAAAGCAAGACAAAATTTTTGGAAACGAGAGTAAAATTTTTCAAAAAGCCGAAATTTCCAAAAAAAAGGCAAAATTTCAAGAAAATTCTGGAAAAGGCGAATTTTTCCAAAAGTAAGGGATCAACATTTTCCGTAAAATTGAAAATTTCAAAATAAGTAGTGTTTTTCGAAAAAAAGAATGATCAAATAATAAAATATAATTTCCAGAAAGTCTTTAAAATAAATAAAAAATTTCCAAAAAGTTGAAATTTTGAGATGCAACATTTTCAGAATAAGTCAAAATTTTGAGAGGAAGTGAAAGTCTTGAAAGAAGTGAAAATTAAAAAATGTAAATATTTTCAAGAGCCCAAATGTTTAAAAGCAAATATTTTCAAAAATAAATAAAAATTTTCAACAACAAAAAATTGGAATTTTCGGAAAAGATAAAGTTTCGAAAAAAATGAGAATAATAAAAAGAAATCTAAATTTATAGAGTATAAACTCCTAGAAAAATCGGAATCTTCAATAGTTAAATTTTGAGAAAGTCAAATTTATCAAAAATTTAATTTAGAAAAAATTGAAATGTCGAAATTGATAAAAAAAATTATTTTTTAAAAGATTCAGATTACATGAAAACGTAGTTTTTAAATTGTTTAATTTTTAAAAAAGTTTAATTTACAAAAAACTTGAAATTTGGGAGACGAATTGGTCGAAATTTTGAAAAATTTCAAAACTATGTTAAAACTTTTAAATTTTAATTTTGTTTTTCGAAATTTTAGGTTTTAGCTCTGTTTTAATGCCAGACTTATTTCGAGAGTTTTTTCCAAGGTTAAATATTTTTTCTGTAAATTTCGACTTTTTTCCCGAAATTTGGAATTTTATCTTCAAATTTCGATGTTTTATCACTTTTTTTACTTTAATCCTAAAGTTGAATAATTTCTATTGAAATATCATTAACACCTTTGTTGCAAATTTGTAGATTTCTTCAAAAGTGCTACAATATAATTTCAAATTTTTGTTTTTTTTTTACCAAAAGCTTGATTAATTTTTACCGGTTTCTGGATGGTTTCTTAGAAATTACCATTTTAATCTTGTAATTTCGACTGTTTTCTCAAATTTGCCAAATCATGTAGAAAATAAATTTACAAAATGTATAAAATCTTAAAAATTTAAAAATGGAATCAGTCTGAATTTGACACAAAAGCTGAATATTTTTTGGAGCAGCACTCCTACTTATTTTAGCTAGGGTTTCAGGGGACAATATTTGGATTTCAATTTTTGAAGATAACCAAGCACCAGTCCGTTGCACCAAAATTATTGGTTTAAAGTAAACTTTTTTTAATTTGAAGTTAAAATTTTGATCTAATCCGTCATAATACGAAAATTTATTTGGCGAGTTCGCAAAAAAAGTTGCCTGCCGCTGGTGTAGAGTTACGAGGATCAGTTACGTCACTATTAGTGAGCAGGATCAAGTTTTTACTTCAAAAAAGGAAACTAAGGATCTAGAAATTTGGAAATCTGAAAAAAGACAAAACCATAAAAGGACTTTTTTCAAATCCTTTCTTGAAATACAGAACTTGTCCCCTGAAACCAAGAAAGATTAAAAAAACACAACAAAGGTTGGTCTAACGCGTTTCGACAGCCAAGCTGTCATCTTTCGTGAAATACTCAGTATCTCTCTGAAGAGCAACGTTTGTTGTGTTTTTTAATCTTTCTTGGTTTCAGGAGACAAGTTCTGTATTTCAATTTTTGAAGATAACCAAGGACTAGTTCGTTTCACCAAAAAAAATATCCTTTCTTAACAGAAGGGTGGTAATTAACAAACTAGAACTTTTAGAAAAGACCCAGCTGACGAAAAATCAAAAGGTTGGTGAGTGAGATTAAAAGGCTTTCTTTTTATGCCAGAATCTCATTGGCCACGGTCCATGTAACCAATAAAAGCATTGAGTTGGTTAATGGTTTTCTAGGCGCCCCATTTCGGTCTTTTTCCATGTCTTTATGTAGATTCGGGTTGTTACGACAGGTCACAGGTTACCGGTGTCTCCTACGAAAAGTTGTTGTGTCAGCTCATAAATAATTACGCCGTTTTAGACGATGTGTTGGTGCATTGTGTTTATTATTAAATTAAATTCAAATACGTCCGATTGAATATGGAAATAACGCTAGAATTCCTGCGTGATAAATATCTGAACACATCGGAAATAATTTATTGTCGTATTAAATTACACGAGGAGTCCTGAAAAAAAGAAAATATGTCTACTTAATGACAATCATGTTCTATCATATATTAAAAGTTAATTTATGAATAAAAGGCTTTGCTAGTTTTCGTTTTATTGGAGAGTAAACTGTCAAAATTGGTAGTTCCCTAGATATTGTTGCGGGCTATCGGTTCGAATGATTATTAACACTTGTTGAATATTACCCACTTTATTTTCAAACTAAACTTGGAACACTACAACTCAGGCAGTAGCCAGGGGGGGGGGTCCAAGGGGTCCGGACCCTCCCCGAAATGAATATTCCCCAAAAAATGTACGATGATACAAATTGAAATATCAGTAGAAAAACTGCTGATTGTATATTTAAGCATGTAAATAATTTTCGAAATTGCCAACTATTGAGCTTATGATAAGCAAAATAGCCATGTAGACATTTTAATAAAAATTGGCAATGAGCTCAAGGCTTCCCAATACATGCACCAACCCTTTTACAATTTAATATTGACACCTAGCAGTAGGCTACGTTCAGTAATTTCAATTTTTTATTACCCCAAATTTCGACTTTCTTGACATATGTATGCATGGAATAGAATTTTCGAGAAAAAAGTCGAAATTTTGAGTTTAAAGTCAACATTTTACAAAAGCATAGGAAGGCATTGTTTAAGTAAAATTATATTTAGAAATTTCGACATTTTACAAAAGCGTAAAAAGGACACTGATTATAAAAAAAATTTTCAGGGATTTCGACTTTTTTGTCAAAAATTCGGTTTTTTTAAATTTCGATTTTTTTTCTCGAAATTTCGGCTTTAAACTCGAAATTTTGACTTAACACTCGAAATTTCGACTTTTTTCTCAAAAATTTCTAGACATTTCTACTTTCTTCTTAAAATTCCGAGACTAATGTCGAAATTTCGACTTTAATATCGAATTTTTTTTCGAAATTTCGAGAATAAGGCAAAATTTCTACACTATGATCAAATTAGGAAGATGACAGTTGCGTCCCACCACTCCTCTTTCCCAACAATCTTGACAGTTTGTAGTAGGGTGCGTTCAATAATTGCTATTTTTAGTTAGCAAATTTTGATCTTTTTTTTAGAAATTTCGAGATGAAAGTTGAAAATTCGAGAAAAAAATCGAAACTTCGTGATTAAGATCAAAATTTCGAGAAAAAAGTCGGAATTTAAGAAAATAAGCCGAAATTTCGAGAAAAAGGTCGAAATTTGGAGAAAAAAAGTCGAAGTTTGAGAAAAACGTAAGTCAAAATTCCGAGAAAAAAGTCAAAATTTGAGAAAAAGGTCGAAATTTTTAGTAAAATAGTCGATATTTTGAGTTTAAAGCCAAAATTTCGAGAAAAATGTCGAAATTTCGATATTAAGGTTAAAATTTCGAGAAAAAAGTCGATATTTGAGAGAAAAGTCTAAAATTGAGAAAAAAAAAACGAAATTTCGAGAAAAAAGTCGAACTTTTCAGATTAAGGTCGAAATTTCAAGAAAAAAGTCGGAATTTGAAAATAACTTCGAAATTTCGAGAAAAAGTCGAAATTTCGAAACATTTCGAGCAAAAATTCGAAATTTGAGAATAACGTCGAAATTTCGAGAAAAAGTAGAAATTTCGAAATATTTTGAGCAAAAAGACGAAATTTCGAGAAAAAAAGTTGAAATTTTCGAAAAATATCGAAATTTCGATAAAGGAAGGTCGAAATTTCGATAAAAAAAGGTCAACATTTTAAGTATAAAGTCGAAATTTTGAGAAAAATGTCGAAATTTCGATATTAAGGTCAAAATTTTGAGAAAAAAGTCGAAAATTGAGAAAAAAAAACGAAATTTCAAGAAAAAAGTCGAACTTTTCAGATTAAGGTTGAAATTTCGAGAAAACAGTCGAAATCTCGAGAAAAAGTTGAACTTTCTAGAAAAAAAGTCGAAGTTTGAGAAAAACGAAGTCGAAATTCCAAGAAAAAAGTCGAAATTTCTAAAAAAATAGTGACATTTTGAGTTTAAAGCCTAAATTTCGAGAAAAATGTCGAAATTTCGATATAAGGTTAAAATTTCGAGAAAAAAGTCGATATTTATTTGAGAAAAAAGTCTAAAATTGAGAAAAAAAAACGAAATTTCTAGAAATAAGTCGAACTTTTCAGATTAAGGCCGACATTTCGACGAAAAAGTCGAAATTTGAAAATAATGTCGAAATTTCGAGAAAAAGTCGAAATTTCGAAATATTTCAAGCAAAAATTCGAAATTTGAGAAGAACGTCGAAATTTCGAGAAAAAGTAGAAATTTTGAAATATTTCGAGCAAAAAGACGAAATTTCGAGAAAAAAAGTCGAAATTTGCGAAAAAAGTCGAAATATCGATAAAAAAAGGTCGAAATTTTGAGTATAAAGTCGAAATTTTGAGAGAAATGTCGAAATTTCGATATTAAGGCCAAAATTTCTAGAAAGAAGTCGAAATTTGAGAAAAAAAAACGAAATTCGAGAAAAAGGGCAAAAATTTCCAGAAAAAATTCAAATTTTGAGAAAAAAGTCAAAATTTCGAGAAAGAAGTCGAAATTTTAAGAAATAAAGTCGAAATTTAAGAAAAAAATCTAAATTTCGAGAAAAAAGTCGAAATTTCGAGCTTAAAATCGAAATTTGAGAAAAAAAGTTGAAATTTCTAAAAATGACATTTTTTTAATTGATGTCTTTTCTACGCCTTTGTAACATTTCGAAAAAGTGGAAATTTCCAGAAAAAAGTTAAAATTTCCAAAAAGAGTCGACATTCTGAGAAAAAAGTCTAAATTTGAGAAAAAAGTCGAAGTTTGAGAAAAAAGTCGAAATTTCTAAACACAACATTTTTTTTAATCGATGTCCTTTCTACGCTCTTGTAAGATTTTCGATTTAAAAACTGAAATTTCAACTTTTTTTTAGAAATTTCGACTTTAAACACCAAATTTCGACGTTTTTTTTCGAAATTTTCACATTAAAGTCGAAATTTTGACTTTAATCTCGGGATTTAAAGAAGAAAAAGTCAACATTCCGTGATAATTTTTTTTTCAATTTGATGTTCTTTCTACGCTCTTGTAATTTTTACTTCAAAAAAAAAGTCGATTCTTGATCGGTGATAAGTTAAATACATAAACTCAAAATATATATTAGGAAATTTTTCTTTGGTAAGTTTCACGTGTTTATTTTGCAAATTTATATAATGTTAAGGTCACTACATTTTATTCTTCACTTTTACTAATTAACAAAATGAAAAAAAAAATAAAATAAAATAAAAGAAACGAATACACAAAAGTAATTGATGTATCTTCTTATATTTTCTGAAGAGTATTTTCTAGAAATTTTGATTATTTTTTCAAAATTCCGAGTTAATATTGAAAATTCCAAGTTATTTTCTTCCATTCTACGTCTCTATAAGCATATAGTCGACACGTATAAACGTATAAACAATTTTTTGCCGAATTCTGCTGTCTTTTTCTCAGAAATGTTTTATTTCTGAGTGATTTTGTGTATAAATATCGATGTTTTTGCAAAAGTTTAGCTCTCTTTTAGAGATTTTGATTGTAATTTGTGATTATATATTTTTTTAAACTTCGAGCTTCCAGAAATATCTTTCACAAATGTTTTACTTAAAACTTAAATTAGTTTCTAAAATTTGCAATTATTAATATTATTATTTTCGCGATTTATTTTGGAGGGAAAAACTTAAACTAAATATTGGCTGCAAATATAACGGAAATAACACTATTTTTTTGGTGCAGTTTCATAAATTTTCTATACATTCCAATGTTTTTCGAAATTTCGATTATTTTTAGAAATTTTCGAAATTTCAACTTCTTTTGTAAAATTCTTTCCACTTTCTTTTAAATTTTGATTCAAAACATTTCGACTCTTTTGATAAACATATTTATACGTATTTTGACCTTATTTTCAAAATATTCATTTTAGTTTAGTTTAGTTTCAAGTTTGGACTTTTAATTTTCCTTTTATTTAAACAAAATTTTTAGTTGATATTCTAACTTGATATTTTTGAGATTTAATTTTTATTTAACATTTTGAAATAATTTAGAAATATCTACATTTTTATTTTGTCATTTCGACTTTAAGATCGAAATTTCTAAAAAATGATTTTAGAAATTTCGATTTTCTAAAAATTTTCTTTTCAGTTTAGCTCGAAACATTTTTTATAATGTTAGCGTTTTTTTGTTTAAAATTTTAATTTTTTCTAAAGATCTTTATTTTACAATTTCAGTTTTTTATTTTTGTTCTAAATTTTTTGCTTTACACTAAAAATTGTGTTTTTTTTTCAAATTTTAATCCTAGTCACGAAGTTACTACCTTTTAAAACAAATTTCGAGTTTAAACCCAAAAGTTTTGCTTCATCAGATAACTTTCGGTTTTTGCTCAATATTTAAATTTTTTCTGAATATTTTGGTAAATTCAACATTTTTGAGTTTTAAAAAAATGTACCTTAAACTTCGACGCTTTTGGATTTTTAATGATAAAGTTCTTTTCTTTTTCATACTTTTAATTTTTCGTCCAAATTTCCGCTTTTCCTGAAGATTTTTAAAATAAATTCAAAGTTTCGACAAAAATCGAAAAACAAATTAAAATGGAAGCTTCTATTGAATATTTTTTATTTCATCTTTAATATCTAATATTTCTAATTTCGTCTTTGATCTCAAATTTTATGCTTCTCTGAAAAGTTCAAAAATCAGTTATTTCGAAAAAATTACTGGGTAATTCTAAAAAATTTTTTAAATTTAAATTTAAAAGATTTAAATATCGAGACTGAAATCGAACGTTCGAGTTTCGAATTATAGTCCAAGTTTCTAAATATCGAGACTGAAATCGAACGTTCGAGTTTCGAATTATAGTCCAAGTTTCGAAGTTAAGATTAGAAATTTTATTCAAAAATAAAAAATGAGCCCTAAGTAAAAGACCAAGACGTTTATTGATTTAACAACTCAGCTTTATCTTTATATTTTGCAATATTGCTTTTTTCGAAGAAGTTTCTGTGTCTCTAACATAAAAAGGGGGGGGGGAGTTTTTCTTCGAAATCCATACTTTTCTTGTAACATGTTTCGACTTTTTTCTTAAATTTCCTCCTTTCTTACAAAATTTTCTCTTCTTTTTAATTTCGATTTTATTAATAAAATCAACCAAATTTCCATTTTCTTTAAATTCGACTTTTTCTGAAAATTTCAACTTTCTTCAAACAGTCTCTTTATTAAAATTTGTTTTTTCCTCGAAATTTGATCGATCTTTTGAAAAAGAATAAAAATTGTTAGAAAAATATTTATCTGGAAATTTTGAAAGATATTTTTGGAAATTTAAAATTTTTTTAAAAGAATAAAAATGATAAAATTTTGCTTTCGAATTTCAATTATTTTTTAATCCAAATTTCTGGAAGTTTCAATTTGTTTGTGAAAATTTCGACGTTTATTTGAATATTGGACATTTCCTGATACAGGGTGGGGCGCCTATTTCCCCCGGACTCGAGCAATCAGGGTAAAATAAATATTCAGCCGAGAAATTTCGATATTTTTTCTGAAATTTAGATTTTTTACATTTCCCCCTAATTTCGACAAAATTTGATTCTCTCGGCATTTTAAATTGTTTCTAACAGAAGCAACTTTATTCTCGAAATTTAATTCTTTTTCGCGAAATTTTGGTCATTTTCTCGAAATGCCGACCTTGTTCTCAAAATTTCGATTGTTTTAACATTAATTTTTGTATTTGAAAGTTTACATTTTTTTCCCGAAATTCGTCTTTTTTTCGAAATTTTGACATTTCCCACAAAACCTGCCTTTTTTTCGAAACTTCAACTGCATCTCAAAAGCCAATCGTATATGTTCTTGGAAATCTCAAATTTTTCTCAAAGTTGGTCATTTTTTCAAAATTTCGATTTTGATTTAAAAATTGTTTTTCTTATAAACGATTAACCTCAAAATTCGACCACTTTATTAAAATTAGTTTTTCCGTGCGAAATTTATATTTGTTTTTGAAATTTCGCCTTTTCTCGGGATTACGACTATTTTTTTCAAAATTTCTCTATTTTCTTTTGACTATTCCAGTTTTCCATGTCTTTAAGTTTGACTTTCAATTATTTTTCTGAACGTTGAGCTTTTCTGAAAATTTCGACCTTATTAAACCTGATTTTTCAAAAATTTTGAGCGATTCCTGAACATTTTTATTTCAAAATTCGATTTCTAATATTTTTTGGAAATTTTGACTTTTTCCTGTAGATTCGTCTTTTTTCTAGAAAATTTGACTTTTTCTCTTAAAATAGTCTTTTTCTTAAAATTCAAAATTTGTCTTTTTCAATTTTCAATTTCAATTTCAAATTTCAATTTTATTTTCAAAATTCAACTTTTTGGATTTTGTTTCTAAAATCATTTATTTATTTTATAATTCCGTCGTTTTTCTTAATATTTGTCTTCCTCAACAAATTTTAAGCGATTGCTAAAAATTTGCTTTTTTAACGAAATTTTGATTTTAATTTCAAAATTCGATTTTTAATATTTCTGGAAATTTCGACTTTTTCCTGTAGATTCGTCTTTTTTTTCGAAATTTTAACTTTCTCTCTTAAAATAGTCCTTTTCGTAAAATTCAAAATTCGTCTTTTTCGAGATTTCAATTTTATTTTCAAAATTCAACTTTTTGGACTTTTGTTTCTAAAATCATTTTTTTTAATTCCATCGTTTTTCTTAATATTTGTCTTCTTCAGCAAATTTTAACTTTTAATTAAAAATGTGATTATTTATGGTCCTGAAAATGTCGACTTTTTATCTGAATTAAATCGAAATGTTGAAATTTTTAAATATCGTGAAGAAATATTTCCTATAAATTCAATGTCTCTAGTGAATTTCAAATTTTGAGAACCATGTTTTTGGAATTTAAGATATTTTTCTTAAAAACCGAATTTTCCTGAAAATTGATTCTTTCCACAAAATTAGATCTTTCAAAATTTTGACATTTTTAAATTTTGGACATTTTTCGAGTTTTTAGCAAATATTAGGTTTTTATTTTTAATATTATTTCCTGAAAATTTCGACTTTTCCAACATTATTTTACTCGTAATTCGTCCTTCAAAAATTACAACTTTACTCTCGAAATTCCAATTTTCCTTTTAAAAATAGACTTTGTTTTAAAAATTTAAAATTAAAAGTTGGATCTCTGTTTCAAAATTGTTATCAATTTTTTTCCAAAGGTCCATTTTGTTAAAATTCGGTTTTTTTGATAAAATTGAAATTTCTGGAAATATCAGCCTGTTTCTCGAAATTAATCTTATTCCCCAAATTTTGACTTTTACTTCAAAATTGGAGATTTTTGTTTTTGGAAATTACCATTTAAAATTGTACTTTTTTTAAAATTTCCACCTTTCCACAAAATTCGTTTATTTTTCTAAAATTTCCTAAAGGCTTTACATTGGCGTAGTTAATTATTTTCCTTGTTGAATAATTTCTGAGAAAATTATTTGTTATTTGATAGTTGTTTTTCATAGACGCCATATTGGATTTTATGTTTTTCAAATTTAACAAAATTTTCTGAATAACTTAATATGTCACATGTCAAGTTTAATATTAACACTTCGACTAAAATATTTAAATGGAAAGTTAAAAATACAAACTTTTTGAAAAATTTTAATATTTTAAAACGCTAAACACGTAAAATAAACATGTTTATGAATTTTGAACCATTTCCAGTTTTAGGGTGAAAACTGGCAAACTAAATTCACTTCAAAAGTTTAAAAAAGGAAGCAAAGTTCAGACAGTTAACTGTAAATGTAAAAAAAGTCAGGTTTTAACTAGAAATTTGAAAAAACTATGAATTGTAGAATAACATTTTGGGTTGAAAGTTGAATCCTTTTGCATTAAAATACTTCAATCAATCCTCAAATATTGTGATTTTTTTATCGCCCTGGGGTTAGGAGAAACCCCGGAAAAATAATAATAAAATTGGGATATTCCCACCCAAATTGAAATTCCTGACAGAAATTAGTTACATGCAGAGGAGATTAGTTTAATTAGAATTACTCATCTGCATATTCCGCCCATGTTTCGCTAAATTATAAAAAACACTAAATTGTTTTTGACACACAGCACTTTATATTTTTTCAGATATTTCTAAGAACGCAATATTTCAGAAAGAAAGAAAAGGTCAATTGACAAATACACAAACAAAAAAAAAGGATTTTGGAATAATGGTAGAACCAGGTAGAACTCCACTGAATCATATGGTTTGTTTGTGTTGTTCCGATTTGGCTCGCGACATTTCGCCATTGAAATATCAGATCAGTGTCGGCTAGGCGCTTGTATCGAATCGCGTTAGAGCAAGTGATCTGATTTTTAATTTTATTTGGTTTCAGAAGACAATATTTATTATCAATTTTTGAAGACAACCAAGGACCAATTCGTCCCGCCAAAAAAAAGTACTTTTTTGAGTTTATCTTATTAATTCACACAAGATAACTGATTATCTCCTTTCCGGATTTACAGTTATTTCAAACTCAAAATTGGCTACAATGTCTTATTTCAGGTGATTACCTAAGAGACAAGTACGACGGTGCCACTGAAGTCCGCGTAAACCGACGAGGGCGCCTGCAACTTCGCGATCCCAGACTGAGGCTTCCAACGGCGGACGATCTGGTCTACATGGAGGAGTCGCCCAACTACTGCATCAAAGATGACTCATTGGGGTCCCTCGGCACTCAAGGAAGAACCTGCAATCGCACATCCCCAGATTTGGACGGATGCAACCTCCTTTGCTGCGGAAGGGGCTACAACACGTTAAATTCCACCGTCAAGGAACGGTGCAATTGCAAATTTAAATGGTGCTGCCAAGTGGAGTGCAAGACTTGTATCCGATCCATGGATGTGTACACTTGTAAATAAACGAGAGGATGTGGGAGCTGATTCCGCGGAAGAATAGTTTTCTTTGAGATGTAATGACGCTGGTAGATGTCACAAAATCGAGACCCAATGTAGCGAAAGTTTTCAATGTTACAATTATTAACAGTTGAAAAAAACTTGATCTTTCAAGTTCCAAATCGGTCGCATTGCAACTTTCGCTCTATGAGAATCGATATCTTTTTAACCAAAATTACTAATAATGCTCTTTTAGTGTTTAAAGTACTCGAAATTAAAAAAAGCTTTGAAAGCAATAATTTTCAAAAAGGAAAAAGAAAAAAAAAGAATGTTTACTCTCGCTGGGGAGTAAGCTTAAGGAAAGATCCTTAACATTTCATATTGGTACATAAACATGTCTTTGTTTTCGTCCGTTTACTTTCCTTTTTTTTTTCCTTGCTGTTCTCCCCCTTTTTTTTCTTCCTCTTCTGTCTCCTGTACTTTTTTGCTTGTTTTTTCTTCATGTGCCTTTTTTCTCGAGCGGAGTTTTTTCCTCCTACTTCTCTTACTCTTCTACTTCTTCATTTTATTCTTTTTTTGGCACCATTATCCTGCGCAGGTATTAAGAAGTACAAATTTTTGGACGAAAATAATGTTGTTGGGAACTAGGATGCAGAAAAGTTTAGCTTTTGTTGCATATTTCTTCTTTCTTTTCGCCCCTGCCTTCTTCATTTTCTTCCTATTTGTTCCCTAACTATGTTATCCCCTTTTTCTTTCTTCTTCTTTTCCGGTGCCGGATTTATACTATTTTTTAAGTATAAGTATCTTCTCTTTGTAGCATCCCTTCCACCTTCATAGAGGCGTGAAGAGTCCCTGTTGAGCGGGATTATTGATCTAAGCATTTGTCCCATGTTCACAACCAAATTTAAAAATTTTAAAAGTGTTCTGTTTTCTACAGAATCTATTAGCTTTTGTTTATACTTAAACTCGACAAAGTCGTTAATTTGTTTATTAATTTTTTGTGTTTTTTATCCAAAAATTGTACGTCCTAATTTAGGGCAATATTATGTTTGTTGAGGTTTGTTTCTCGCACTTTTGAGTAAGTTTTGAATAAGCTTCATATTTTTTCGTTAGATTTGAATGCTTCAAAAATCTTTACCTCCTTAAATTTCATATTTAAAATCGTTTTTAAAATTTGAACGTTGAATTCATCTAGACTTTTTCGAAAGAATTCATGTACTTTGGTATTGAAATATAAATCTTGTCCCCTGAAACCAATAAAGATTAAAAAACACAACAAAGGTTACTCTAACGTGTTTCTAAAGTCAAGCTATCGTCTTCAGATACCTTTGCAGATGAAAGTGGGGATTTCTGATGTTTTTTTTTAACTTTAAAAACGAAATGTTGCAAATGACGTGCATTAAAATTGGAGATGTTATATTCTACTAGCATCACTTGTAGTCGAAAATCGACCAATTATACCTGCAAAGAACGAAATTGTTTTTCACATAATTAATTAATAGATATTTATATGCAGATATTTAGTTCTTACCTTGACGATAGGAGAAAATGCGTGGGAAAATAAAAATTTCAGCTCTTTGAAAATTTCGAATTCTTGGAAAATTTTGGCTTCTTTTAAAATTTCGATAGTTTTTTGAAAATCTACTTTTTGTTTGAAAATCTCAACTTTTTTCACAATTTCGACATCTTGAAACTTTGGACTGTTTTTGAAAATTATGAATTTTATGATTGATATGATTTTTATGATAATTTCGACTTTTCCTTATTTAGTTTTGAAAATTTCGACCACTCACTAAATATTTCCACTTTTCTTGAGCATTTCTGTTTTCTGATACATATTTTCAACTTATTTACAAAATCTCTAGTTTTTCTTGAAGAATTTTACATTTTCAATTACTACTACTACTACTTTTTAATTTTGATTTGTTTCTCTCTGAAGATGACAGCTTGGCTGTCGAAACGCGTTAGAGCAACCTTTGTTGTGTTTTTTAATTTTTCTTGGTTTCAGGGGACAAGTTCTGTGTTTCAATTTCTACTTTTTAATGATTTCGACTTGGACATTTTAAAATTTCCACTTATTTCAAATTCCCATTAAAAAAAACAAAATTTTGACTTAATTAGAAAATTCTAGCCTTTTCAAAATTTTCCCTTTTTCTAAAATAGTGCTATTTTTGGAACTTCCTAATTTTTCAAAATTTCAACTTTTTTGGGAAATTTTTTTGTTGTAGATCTTGACTTTCTTTAAAAAATTTTGCTTTTTTTTGACAATTTTGACGTTTTAAAAAGGTGAACAAACGAATAATTCTGACCAGGTCAACGTTTTCGAAAATTCGAATTGTTAGAAAAAAAGTCGAAATTATTAGACAATCGAAGTTTAAAAAAATGAGAACATTCCAAAAGGCACGAATTAAAAGAAAAAAGGTAAAAATTTTGCGGAAATTTAGAAAAAAGTTGTCTCAAAGTCAAATTTATCGAAAAAAGTTGAATTTTAAGAGTAAAGCCGAAGTGTCAACAAAGAAGAATTTTGAGGGAACATTCGTAATTTCGAAAAAAGGTTGTGCTTCCGTATCTTTGTAGAAAAGTATAATCTTAATTTTAAAGGAATTAACAGGAAACAAAAAGGGTAAAAGGAAGCATTTTTAAGTCACCTATTTCTAACTACGTACTTTACCTGCTTAGAAAACTGAAAGAAGGAATATGTGTTAAAAGATTTTTTTTTTAATGTTGGCTCAATTTCAAGCTTTTCTCTCGAAATTTTGAATTTAAAGTTTAAGCTATTCGAATTTTCCTAGAGATTTTGAAATTTCCTGGAAAACGTCGACAACACTATCGAATATTTCAATTTAAAATCAAAGTTTTGCGACTAATGGGAACTCGAGAACTTCCTTATATAAATCTCATTTTTTTTAATCTGCTGCTGTTTTTCAAAAATTTCAGTTCAAATATAAAATCGTTTTTTATTTCATAATTCAAGATGCAATTCTAAAGAGAACAGTTAGAGCTTTTTAAAAATTTTGGCTATTTTTTCAAAATGTCCAATTTAAATCTAAAATTGCTTTTCTTATTTGGAATTGCAATTCTAGAAAGAAAAGTTAAATTTTCAGCATTTACTTTCCAGTCAAAATGAAAATAGCAAAAGAAAAACTTATTTTTTAAATTTTAAAATAAACTAATATTTCAGGTAAAAAAATCGAAAAAAAATTATTGGAAAAAATTCATGCAACGTCTTTTCTAATTTCAAAATTCCGTGAATAATTTTTTAATTTCTGGCATAGTTTTGTTCAAAGTTTTTCTCCAGAATTTTGGCTTAAATTTCAAATTCCGGATCCTAAATTCGAGTTTAAGAAAATATGGATTCTAAATTCGAGCTTAAGAAAATAAATAAATAAATAAAAATTGACATTTGTAAAGTGGAAATTTTAGAAATCTTGCAATTTCGGCTTTTTTTTATAGAAATTCTATTTCAAAGTTTAAGTTTTGGGAAAATAGTTTGAAATTTTCAATTTAAACTTCTTGACATTTTTTCAGAATTTATTTAAATATATATTTTTTTTAAGTTTAGAATTTTCACTCGTTTCTCGAAATTTTGTTTTTAATAGTCTAAATTTTAACAGACTCTTAATTTTGATATTTTTGTTGAAATTTACAATTTTACTCAATTTTGGTGACTTGGTTATCTTCAAAAATTAAAATTAAAAATTGTCGCCTGAAACCAAGGAAGATTAACAAATACAACAAAGGTTGCTCTAACGCGTTTTGACAGTCAAACTATCATCTTCAGAGAGATACTGACCGAAACCAAGAAGGATTAAAAAACACAACAAAGATTGCTCTAACGCGTTTCGACAGCCAAGCTATGACAAATGACCAAAGTCACGCCGAGGTTGTTGTTGCGGTTGTACATCTTTTTAATTTTAAGCACGATTAACTGTTTAATTACAGAACATTTGATTGGTCATTTGTCAAAACTAGATGGAAGTAAAGTCACGCCGAGGACGTTTGTATCTATGGATGTTGCGATGCAACCCGTGATACAAGCTTTGCCTCATCTACGTGAACTTTGCAATTGCAGTCTAGTTTTCATTAAATTCTAATGAAATTAGATTTCAATTGCATCGTAATAAACTTGTATATATTCGTATATACAAGGCTTATTATCTCAGCCAAGCTATCATTTTCAGAGAGATACTTTCTCGGTTTCAGGGGACAATTTTTGTATTTCAATTTTTCTCAAACTCTCGACTTCATAATCTCAACATTTTAAACTTGTTTCTTGGAATTTCGATTTTAATCTCGAATTTTTGACTTTATTCTCTTTATTTTGTTTCTGAAGTCGAAATTAAAAAATAGTTTTTATTTTTTTTTTAAATTTAAAAAGTTTCTAAACAAAATTTCGAATTTTTTTGAGAAATTTTGACTATCTTTTTGAAATTTTAATTTCTAATTTTAAACTCGAAATTTTCACTTCTTTCACAAAATTTTGGTCGAATAGTTCAATAGGTCTTAAAATATTAAAGTTGTTTATTAAAATTTCGACTTAAATAAAGAAATTTCGATTGTAATGCCTAAAATTAAGAAAAAAAACAATAATTACAAGTGAAAACTTGAAACTCTATAGATTTCGAAAAAGTTTCCAATTTTAAAACATGTGTGTAAATTATTTTACAAAATAAAAAAATCAAGATTTACAAATCTTGATATTTCGCCATTTTCCAATTTTTAAGTTTAATCCCCAAAATTAAATCTTAAGCTTTCACCTTATTCTTAAATTCGGTATTTCATTAAAAAATAAATACTTTTTTGTAACTCTGGAATAACAAAATTAGAATTATGAGTTCTGAAAAAAGTCTACAACTCTTTACGGACACAATTTCGAATTTAAACTTGCGATTTTGTTAAAATAATTCAAAATTTGGTTAAAACGGAAATTAGTAGATACAAAGTCGAGAATGTTCAAAAAATCTTTTTGGAATTTAAAGGAAGGGTCGATATAGAAAAAAAAATTGAGCAATTAAAACTCAATTTCGCAAATAGAAGAAAAAAGGCCCTTTCAGGAAAATTAAGAAAAGAAAAATATATGTTTAATCCCTAAATATTGGGGGTACAAATGGAAAACCGCCGTTTTTTCTCACGATTTGAGGCTTTATTGTAAAAAAATCGTTACATACTCATTCTTCAAAATAATTTCCATCGTTAGTTACAACTTTTCCTATCTTTCTGGCAGCTTCTGAATTCCTCTGTACTCCTTTTGACGCGATTCACAAATCGATCCAATTTTTGGCCCCTTCGTAAGAACGAAAGTGCTGTCCGGCTCGGCCATGCGTCATCAATCGAAACAAGTAGAAATCAGAAAGGGCGATGTCAGGAGAGTACGGCGGGTGGGGTAGGACGTCCCATTTCAAAGTTTCCAGGTATGTTTTCACGACCTTGGAAACGTGTGGCCGAGCGTTGTCATGCAGAAATATCACCTTGTATTGCGGGCGTTTTTCTTTCAGCGCTCAGCTCAGACGTCTGAGTTGCGTCCGATAGAGGGCTCCTGTATTGGTTTCACCCGCTTGCAATAGCTCATAGTACACTACGCCGAGCTGGTCCCACCAAATACACAGCATCAGCTTCGAGCCATGAATGGTTTCGCTGTCGAAGTTGATGCATGGCTGGGAAGTCTTCCAATTTTTTCCGCTTTGGGTTGTCAAAGTATATCCACTTTTCATCGCTGGTTACGATGCGATGTAAAAAACCCTTTCTTTTTTGCCATTGGAGGAGTTGTTTGCACTTGAAAAGGCGCCGTTCAATGTCCCTAGACTTCAGTTCGTACGGCACCCAATGTCTCTGTTTCTGGATCATACCCAAGCATTTTAAGCGATGGGAAACGATTTGTTGAGTCACGCCTAATGAAGTTGCAAGTTCTTGTCGCGTTCTACAAGAATCTTCATCCAGCAAAGCTTCCAATTCAACATCCTCGAACTTTTTCACGGGTCCGGGAAGCTCCTTGTCTTCCACATCATATTCGCCATTTTCAAACTTTTGAAACCATTCCCGACACCTTGGTGAGAACTGGTGAGAACTCTCACCATAAGTTTCTACAATTATTGGACGCGCCTCAGCTGTATTTTTTCTCGAATGAAATGCAAAAAGCAACACTTCCCGCAAATGACGCTTGTTCGGCTCGAATGTCGCCATTTTCACGTACGAACAAAACAAAGCACAGTAAAAATAGACAAACGAGATGATGTAGAGTTGTTGACTGATGCCTCAGCTTGCTATACGACGTTTCTGATCGGACTTTTCTAACAATTTTCAATGCTGGCGCCACCTTTAGGAAAACGGCGGTTTTCTATTTGTACTTCCAATACAAAATTTAAAAAAGAAGGAAATTTTGGGATAAAATCGATATTTATGAGTTACATCATACTAAGAAAATCTACCGCATGGCCCTGAAGTCGAATTGGAAAAAAGTCAAATTTCGATAAATAAATAAATAAATTCAGAAGAAAATACTTTTCGGGAAACTTTCGTTTTTTTTCTTTTAAATTTCAACAACCCAAATATCAAAAAAAAAAGTTGAAATTTTCAAAAAATATTTGTCAATTCTGTTTTAATTGTTTATCAAAGCGTGACAAAAAAATACTAATTTAGGAAAAAGGTCAAAATCTCCACTTGCAAGTTTACAAACAAATATGAATACTAAACCAACTGCTGTCAGCAACATGCACACTTCCTTAAGGTATCCAAATGGATCGAGTACACAGTATCACATATCAGTAAAGTAACGATATGAAAGATTGCGAATTCGAACGATGTAAACCGAACTTCTTACTCAATTCCCCTCCGAAACCCCTTCCGTCACTGTTCTCCTTACCCCCTCAACAGGGCATTTAAATCCGAGAGCCAAATCGTACTAAGCGATTTACCAGACCCCCGCCTTAATAAAATAATAACCCCCCAAGGCCGATAGAAGAAAAAGGAAAATTTTTAGGCAAAAATAATGATTATTATTAGAAAGTATGATTTGGAACTCAATTTAATGAAAATTTTCATTTTTGGAAACACATATAGTTTTCAAGTGTCTAGTGATCTGTTTAAAAATTGATTTATTCAAAATTGTTAAAAATGCCACGTTCCTTAAGATGTGAGGATTAACCAACTGAATCTTTGATGAAGTTTTGAACCTGGATTGTAATATTTTGATAAACTGAATTCAAAGTTCAATTCGATTGAGTTTTTTTTCTACCATTCGACTACATTAGCTGCCACTCTCCTAGAAAAAGCTGAAACTAAATTTTTATTAAAAATTTAAAAATCTCAAAAACAATTGAGTTCCAAAATGAGGAATTCATTCTTCCAGCTTTTATTTTATGATTTGAAGGGAGACAAGAAAAAAATAGACAATACTTTGAAGTAATTTACAAATGTGGGCCAATCTACTGTAATATTTCTGTAAATAGTAATTATTTATTGCTTAGGTTAAGTTTTACGTGCACGTCTAAAGTGGGTAAGCACAATGGTTTTCTAGACGATTTTTTCGTTTTGGAGAAAAACACGCTAATAACGCACGTCCGTATACGTCCGCGGAATTGTCGGCAGGTGGTATGCAACGAGCTTGAATTCTTCAAAGTCTTCTTCCGACATTGGAGAAAAGACACGTGCAAGTAGGCAAATAAATAAACCTACCTGATACTCAAGTACAATTCGAGTGTTTGCTTATATAGTTTATGTCATCTCCAGTGTTGGTTGAAAAAGCGGAAAGACCTTCGAGAAATGCTGCGCCATTGGCTGTACAAAATCACACAACGGATTACTAAATAAAACGTTAGTCAATCATCTGCCTAGCGGACGCTTCTGGGAATTGTAGATTCCTTGAATGAATGAAGAAATAAAAGAAGAGCTCTTTTTCCTCGGGAGTTTTTCAGAAAAAAAATGCCACATTTAAAAGCCAGTTTATCCAGCTGCCCAGCTGTAGCTAGATAGGTTTTTTAATATTTACAAAAATTTTGAAAAATTTAGAAGAAAAAATCACCCTCCAATTGTGGATAATCATTTCTTTGTCTATACAACGCGGTATATCATGCAACTTTTGTAATACATTTTCGACGTCCACTTTAGGCTTTAAAATTTGTAAATATTGTGTTAAGCATGCTTATATTTATGTAAATTGGCGTATGAATTAAATAATAAAAAATTAGATTATCATTCCAAGAAGTAATTAACTTTATGTTATTTGAATGTGTATTTTATGTATTCTTGGTTGTAAAAGCTTTACGTTGTATTTATTTATGATTTTATTTTAGTGTCCTATTGTAACAAGTAGTTCTAAACCCTTAACAGTATTAATTTATACATATCTATGTGATAGACTTTCTGTATATAAATTTTTGCAATACATACAATATATTCGTAATTGTTTTATTTATTCGTAATTTGTGCTATTATCCAACTTATTTAAATAGCAGGGCTTCCAGTTGGAACTGAAACAAGAACCAAAAAAACCGTTATTTTTGTCGAAACGAAAACCGGAACCGAACCGAAAAACAATATGGGTTTACTTTGTTTCGGTGCAAGGTTCAAAAGTCCACGTTCAAAATCTTACTTTCCACTTCGATTTTCATTTTACACTAAAAATTCAAAATTACAACCTAAAAATTATACTCTATTATTACTATTGTATTCTTTACTATTATCTTGTAAGGTTAAAGGTATGCAAGTTATAGCTTGGTGACCTTTCAAGGGTCTGAAGGGTCACACACATGGCTAAGGACTTTGCGATAGTGTGAAACTGTATATATGTTTTAGGTTTAGTTTTTAGTCTGGCATTAGATTTTAAATTGTTACGTCGTATTTAGTAACCCTTGTATCTTCGTTAATAAAATATTATTTTAAACGATTTTTATTATTAAAAATCGTAACTGGCGCAGTCGTTAGTATCGCGAGAGTCGTTAGCTATCCTCTTCGTTTAAAAAAAAAAACGGTGATTCGCGAATAAAGAACTCTGACGTGTCGGATTTAGTGGCAGTAGCGACAAAGAACTCTGATGTATGGAACTCATTGTTAGTGGAGTGATAGCAAAGTGTTAATCTGCACCCAAAGAGCCACACGAAATTCGCCAAAAAATTGAAGACAAGATAAGAAAAATAATCGGTATTCTTCTCATCGTAAGTCAGGAATCCCTTGACAAATGACCAATTAAATGTTCTGTAATTAAACAGTTAAACGTGCTTAAAATTGAAAATATGTACAACCGCAACCATAGACTAGTTTCGGCCTTCCTTGGCCTCGTCAGCATGGTACGGTGGTTGTACACACTTCCAATTTAAAGCCGTTAGTCAGTCGTATAAGTACCCAAGAGAGCAAACCTCCATCGGGTGACTTGTAACTGACTTTTAACTGTTTATTACGCAAACATTCTCGCTACATGCTAATTGAAGCATTACTCTCTGCTGAGATAATAAGCCTTGTATATACGAATATATACAAGTTTATTACGATGCAATTGAAATCTAATTTCATTAGAATCTAATGAAAATTAGACTGCAATTGCAAAGTTCACGTAGGTGAGGCAAAGCTTGTATCACGGGTTGCATCGCAACATCCATAGATACAAACGTCCTCGGCGTGACTTTACTTTCATCTAGTTTTGACAAAAGGAATCCCTTAATTTTTATATGTCAGACTCCTCTGTATCAAATCCACCTCAGGACCCTAGTACAGAGCTATTACATTTAAGCAATTTAATTTTAAACCAAGAGATAGATTCAGAATCTGATATAAGCAGTATATCTAGTGACAACACAGATATTCTTTTAAGAGACATGGCGAGATCTTCATTCGATATAAAATATTTGGCAATTCTACCAGAATTCGACGGCAATCCATGTCAATTATATGAGTTTATTAAGGTAGCAACTCAACTAATGAATAATTTTTACGACCCAGTAAATGTAGATAATTTTGACAATACTATGCCTCTTCAAGTTCTTCAAGGTATAGTCAATAAGTTAACCGGTCGCGCCAGAGAAGTAGTATCGATATTCGGTTACTCCTGTTTCGATCACATTAAAAATATTTTGGTTAATAATTTTGGCGACCAAAAAGATGAAAATTCTTTAACAAGAGATTTAGTAAATATGCGACAGCAAGGCAACGAATCTCCGTTGCAGTTTTATGAAAGATGTATGGCCATTTTAAATACAATTTCTAACTACATCGATCTACATCACAGCAATGACCTAATCAAACAAAATAAAAGAGAATTCTTTCAACAACAGACACTAACAACATTTTTGGCTGGGGACTCAAAGAACCATTTGGTTCCACAATTAGATCAATGAGACCAAGATCACTAATGGTAGCGATGCAGTACATTCAAGAAGAAAACAGTATCAGGTATCTTCAAAGAAACTTTAGCAATTCTGCCGTACCAATCCAAAAAAACCATATACCCCATTTTCCAAGCCATCAAGGATATCTTCCGCCACAAAATTTAAATTATTTACAGAGTTTTATACCAATTCATACCCAACAAACATATTTTCCAAGAGGACCAATACCTATTACACCAAGACAAAATGTTCAACAACGACTTCCAACCAATAGCGAAGTTTTTGGAAAACCTCGTCCCACAACCAATGTGTGGGCTCCCAAAAATTCAAAACAACCGAAACCGACACCCATGAGCATTTCCACTAGACAAATGCCCCCTTCGACCTCATACAATTCGATACCTATGAGCACAAGACAATACAAGCCACATTATCAACCTAAGTATGTTGCAGAAGAATTATTCAACATTAAACAACAAGCCCTAAATTACTCGGACCCCCTCAGTGACACCGAATATAATGATTATTATTCAAAAGAATACCAAGAAAATAGCGAGCAAACAGCCTTGGAATCATTATAAAACGAGCAGATGTCAAATTTTCAGGACAAAAGCCTTCGAAGATCTAGAAATATAGTAGAACTGAATAGCTTTGCTGACAAAAAGGAGCTTCCTTACATTAAAATTTCCAATCCGCCTTTGAAACTTTTAATAGATACAGGTGCAACAAAATCCTTTTTAAATCCGGAAATCGCTCACCAATATTTTAGAAACTATATCGAACATGAGCCCTTCATAGTAACCTCTATATTTCAAAATCATTCTCAGGATTATTGCGCAACGATTCCGAGCTTCTCAGAATTTAACAGTAGTTCCAAATTAAAATTTTATTTGTTTAAATTTCATAAAATATTCGACGGATTAATTGGCTTAGACAATCTAAAACTTATGGAGGCGAAACTAAACTTTCCCGAATCCAAGATAATTACTAAATTTGCAACCCTACCCATAAAATATTACCAGACCGACCAAACTCAATTCTATTCAGTTCAACTTGAACCTCTTTCAATTACGAAAGTTAGACTTCCTGTTAAAGAAATAGATTGTGAAATTTTCATTCAAACCCAAAATATTCAAGGAGCATTATTAAATTCAACAATAAGCAGAGCATGTAATGGACTTGCATGGGCAGAATTAATCAATGAAGGCACGGAAGCTCTCCAAATTGCCTTAACCGAACCAATTGTTTCGACGACATTTAACCCCGAAAAATTCCACATATTTTCAGCAGATATTAAACCGATGGAACAAAAAGAAGTTAATATTGAAGAATTAGTAAGAACAGATTACATGAATACAGAAGAGCGTGATAACATTCTGAATATTTGCAAGAAATTTTGCGACATATTTTACTAACCCGGAACACCTCTATCATTTACCAATCAAGTTAAACATCACAT